>JABXWE010004107.1:0-48407 GCA_014611495.1 Limonius californicus
TTTTCAACCTTTTTCATTGAGTGGTACCCCTGATTGAAAAATAAAAAATCGTGACACCCTTGACCAGCGGCGGATCTAGAATCTGAATAAAGGGGGGGGGGGCTAATGGGCCAGATGAATTTTTGCGAAAACGAATATTACGCGCAACGCTGGGGTGGGGTCCAGGCAGGGGACTGCCCCCCCGGGGAAGAAACATTTTAAAAATTGACAGTTTGAAGTAGCATTTTAATGCAAAAAAGCGTTTCACATGTTCAAAATCAAAATTTAAGTCCATTGAATTTTGTCGAAATACCTACTGTAAAATAATAATCTCGCTATTGTTTTTGAATCTAATTTTATTATCAAATATATCAAATTACACAAAGATGCGTAAATACGTAAATAATAACAATTTTAGTTAATGTAAATTAAGTAAATTTCCAAGAAAATGCCTAAATTTTGCGACACCCCAATCGTGGCGCCATGGCACCCTAAGGTGCCGCGGCACCCCGGTTGAAAAACACTGACTTAAGGGTTGTTGATATTCTGCATTTCTAGATAAGGACTGCTTATCAGTCAAACATCCTTAGCAAGAAAGGTAATTAAAAGATTATTTTCAGAGAGTTCATATTTACTTGTATTCGTTAAGGGTATCAAGTACCTGTTTATTGTTTAACATAAATATAATAAAATAAATAAAGTTTTCGAGAAATTGTTATTCGAGCAACGTGGCTTTCGAGGAACTTTCCATTCGAGGAACTGTTTTTCGAGCAATTGAATTCGAGCAATTCTCTTTCAAGCATTTTTCACCAAAACCAAAAGGCATAATTATTGAAAAAATAGTTTGTGATAATTGTAATTTATTAATATTGTTTAACTTTGTTTAAAACGTTAAAAGAAACTTTTTCATACATATATTTATTTATATAGTACACAGGCGGCCTTACCTATCACAATCTGTCCAAAAATAATTGGTTTAATATTTCCAGCAACCGAGATATCAAACTGATTAATCTTAGCTGACATCCTGTATTTTACCAAATATCATAAAATGAATGAAGAGCGAATTGATGTCAGTCTTCCTTCTACGAATCAATACCTCTTTATTCAGCATACCCATTCCACAAAATAGTTTTCTATTGATCTGATAATTATCTCCCAAGAACGGATTTCCAACTTGAAATTGCATATTTGTGATCTAAATTTCCAATTTATATAGACGTACGTACTATCTATCAAAATTACACTGTCAACCCAAGTCGGTTTAGTGTTCTAAATTAGTTTGTATTTGCTTGTACTAAAAGTTGTAGCAGGTCTATATTAAAATATTCTGCTGCTTTATTTATATAAAATTACAATAAAGTTCTAACAAGCAATCTTGAATTTAAGGGTCTACAGACTTCTTAACAATGGCACCAACTCTGTAGGGGATTCAAGAACAAATTAAAATATATGATGAATAATTTCAGGTCATATTTTAAACTTATAAGCACATTAAAATACGGAGTTTCGCGGTCATTTGCGAAATAATATTCATCTAGATTTGATGCTTTTAAGGCATTTTATGTTGGTAAAAATGTTTATACTGTATTATTGATATCAGCAGTTGGTGTTAGTGCTGTTTAGTTAAAAGCAATTTATCTTAAAATTATGAAAAATCTAATTCATACTTCAACAATAGGTTTTAATACTAAAGTAATTATAATTTTCTCCAGTTATTTGCTCGATAAGAAACTAGAAGACTGTCTTATAAGCTAAAATCCCGCGTTTCAATATTAATTGGCGCAAGTACGGAAAATATACTTTTTGTAAGTTATTAACAAGAATTACATTAAAAAATAATTATGACTTTAAATAGAAGAAATAGGTTTATTTGTAGTTGAGTCGTTATTTATAACTTTCTTAAATATCTGTTTGATCACATATACCTTAAACTTCAGTATGGGGACAGGATCTAACATATTAGAATTATTTATATTTTTTCCCTTAATTTATAATTACCTTTAAAGGATCGGGATTACAATTTCTGAAACAAACCAGCGAATTATTTTGCCTAGTAAATCTTCTCTGTAGTAGAAGTGTTTACACTTCCCGTGGTTCGGAGCCCATGTTAAGCTGTAGGTGATATATGTCTGTGACACTCTAAACGCGCAATACAGGCATAGGAGAGAAGATCGTTATATCTCGACGTAAGGGACAAAGCACTCTAAGAAGAAGTAGTGCTAGATTTTTGTGTTTCCGTCTAAAGTACATAAACACCGCCGCAAACTGGAAACGTTACAATCAATAGTAGATGTTTTTATATAAAAGAGAGAGAGAGAGAGTTTAGAGGTTAATATATGCGGAATCGGCAAGCTAGAAATGAAACAAAATATTTAAATTTTCTGCTTGTTTCCGGAATGAACGATCACGATGAGCAGAAAATACAATACAGTAAACAACGCCAATGCAAACATTTACATCGTAAAGACTCGTTAAATATGGAAGCGCGTTCTATCTGAGCTCGTTTTAAGTAAGTTGAAGTGTATTTACATTGGGAATCAGTTTACTCTGTTTTCGCAGAGTTTGAATACCCCCCTGTCCCCTTCGCCCTGGCGACCTTGAAATAATATATAATAAAGAATAAATACATCTCGTAGAATAAAAACATTAAGAAGTTTCGACTGAAACCTGTATACCTTTTTAAGTTGCATAGCACAGAATTTCGTAACCAGCACCATTAATAATGCTTGTAATACACCATGTAAAATCATTTTTCTTTTCTACTAGCATCAATTTCGCGAAAATGCGTTTTCCATTAACCTTCCAGGTCACGGAACAAAACGTCTAGTTACTATCCAGCGTATTTTATCCTTAACTTGTTGATAGTTGCCGTAATTTAAATTGATCACCCTTTATTCTGTTCCAGTCGGTGGCGTTACAGTTTCTGGAAGATATTCCCGGATTGGATGTCAGTCCGGAAGTTCTGAATGGGATAGTGGTTGTGTGTCAGTTTATGCACGCCAGTGTCGTCGACGCCAGCGCCTTGTACTTGCAGGAACTTTCGAGACATAATTATGTGACGCCAACTTCTTACTTAGAATTACTATCTAGTTACACTAACTTAATGAATAAGAAAAAGGGTTCTTTGATGGAAGGCGTCGGTCGCCTAAAGACGGGTAATTAGCAACAGCATTGTAACTTCATAAAAATAACACCCTTAGTTTTTTAACCGCAGGTTTGGATAAACTTCAAATTACCACGGAGGAAGTAAGGATACTTCAGGAGGATTTGGAGAAAATGAAACCTCTTCTCGAGATCGCAGCTAAAGACGCCGAAATTATGATTACGAAAATCGCCGCTGATCAGGTATTCCATGGGTACTCTTTACTGAAATTGTGTAAGGTTTTCCTTTCCTCACCATTTGAACTGTATCAAATAGTGATTTTGACACTGAGTCTTAGTCACTCGGTTTCAGTGGTGTAGTGGTTCACACCTGCTTGTAGATACGAGGGCAACCTTTTAAGTTTTTACAAACGACCACTAGATGGCGCTATTAAGATATATCATTACTATTTTCGTAAAATTTTACATTTATTATTGTGAAAACAGTGGCAGCTTAGAAATTGACCGAGTAGTTTGTTTACAGTGAGCGTATAAAAAAAGCAATTTTGTGAATAAATGGAAATTTCACGTGAAGGTCTTCGTTGGATGATTTTTCACGACTTTAGTAAAGGCCTAACTCGACAAGAATGCATAGAATCGCTTCGCTCAACTTTTAGTAATGAAGCACCATCAGAAAAGACTGCTTACAATTGGTTTGCAGAGTTTCTTCGTAGTCGTGCATCCGTCAGTGATGAATTTCGTGAGGGTCGACCAAAATCGGTTGCTATTCCAAAAAAAAACCTCGATGTTGTGCGCAACATGATTGTAGAAGATCGGCATGTGACTTACAGTGAGATAAAGGCATCCTTAGGCATATCGAAGACTGCAGTACATTCGATTTTGCATGAACATTTAGCTGTGAAAAAGATCTGTTCCTAATGAATGCCGCATAATTTTACCGAAGCTCAAAAAATGGCTAGTGTCAATTGGTGTAAGGAAATGCTGAAAAAATTCGACCGAGGAACTGCAAAATCCGTATCGTAACAGTTGACGAAACTTGGATATATTCCTATGAATCAGAAACTAAGCAACAATCCACTGTTTGGGTGTTCCAATATGAACCGAATTCCACAAAAGTTGTTCGTCCACGAAGCACTTCCAAGAAAATGATCGCTTGTTTCTTCGATTGTACTGCACATGTCGCAACCATTCCTTTAGAGGATAGAAGAACAGTTAACGCTGAATGGTATACAACAGTTTGTTTGCCAGAAGTTATCGACGCAATCAGGAAAAACGAACGAAAACATCGTATCAGTCTACACCATGGCAATGCCAGCTCTCACACAGCACGTCAAACTATTGATTATTTGAAGGAGATTTATCGCCTAAGCACTTCTTTGTGTTCTCGAATGTCAAACAAAAAACACGTGGACAGCGATTTTCATTACTTCAAGAAGCTGTTGAAGCCTTCTAAAACCATGTTTTTGACATACCAACTTCAGAGTGTAAAAAATGTTTCGAGAATTGGTTTGAATGCATGCAAAAATGTATAAATCTTGTAGGCGAATATTTTGAAAAACAATAAAACAGTATGTTCAAAAAAAATTTACTCTCCTAGTTTTTGTAAAAACTTAAAAGGCTGCCCTCGTACAAGGAACGCTGTTTCGAATCCGGTCACTGATTTTTCTATCGGGTAAAAATCCGAAAAGGGGTTCTGTCAGAGAAGAAATAAAGCTGTAAGTTTCATGCTACTGCCATGTGGAATACGTTAATCTTTATTGGTGGGGTTAGATCGAGTGGCATTCCTCCTTATATTTTAAAACTTACACAAATAATTTAACACGCTGTATGCAGGTCATTTTGAATCTTGTGTAAATAGTCGGATACGTTTCCTAATATGTAATGAGCGTGCAAGTGCTGTTGCTACCTGATGACCCTGTCAATGGAATCGCCACTAAAACAGCTTTCTAACTGGCTGGATTACCCACCAGAAACTTTAGAATAGTCTATTAATCATACAGGGCGATCGCGCAACTCTAATAATACATACACACGATTTCATAATAATTTAGGACACACTTTTTTGACACCTTACCCTTTGTGTCCAAAAATTACAAATTGGGCTCACGTAGTACCCTTATAATGAAATGGAAGCTCAGAATTCAACTAATAAATTAAGAGCACACATATAAATTTAATTACTAACCATATAGCACAATTATTATTAAGTATACAGCGCAATATTTATTCAGGTAAACGCACCTCTTGAATCCAATCGACATTGTACTCGCAACCATTCAATGTAATATTTTCTACTGCCCGACCTTCTTCTAAAGCTACACACATTTACAGCAGAACTCCGTAAGGTAACGCGTACCGCAACAAGATCATGCTCGAGATCATTAACCAGCACTGAAAGTAGGTAGGTAACAGAGGGTTTTAAATATTATTTGATGTTTCGTTCAAAAACCGACAAACGCCGCGCTCTGCGAACCATCAAACCTCCTACATTTGCAATAGAATTCCCATAAAGTGGCATGTGGATACACAGAAGATATGATACGAGACATATAATCCGCGCCGAGCGTCGTCGCGTAATACGAGGATGGTTCGATAACTACGTGACCTAACAAAGAAAACGCAAGTTTTTTTCGACAAAAAATATTTTATTTTTCAATATAGTCTCCTGCTCGCTCAACACACTTATTCCAACGATATTCCAAATTAGCAATGCCTTCATTGTAGGTCGATGATTCCAAGTCCTCGAAATAGCTATTTGCAGGAGCGATTACCTCGGAATTAGATGAAAATCTCTTACCGCCGAGCCATTTTTTCAGGTTTGGAAACAGATGATAATCGCTGGGTGCCAAATCTGGGGAATAGGGCGAATGGGGCACTAATTCAAATCCCAATTCATGAATTTTGGCCATTGCAATCGCAGATTTGTGGGCAGGTGCGTTATCTTGATGGAAAAGCACTTTCTTCTTTACCAAATGAGGCCGTTTCTCTTTCATTTTGTCCCTAAGTTGTTGCAACAAATTGGCATAATACTCGCCATTTATTGTTTTCCCCTTTTCTTTCAAAATACGGTTGCCATAACCTTTCCTGCTGACAAAACCGTTTTTTGAGATACCCACTATGTCTGCTATCTCGCGCACTTTTACTCGACGGTCATCCAATACGATACGGTGGACTTTTCATCATATCCGGGGCAGTAGCAGTTTTTGGACGTCCACTAAGGGGTTCATCATTTGTGCTCACACAATCACGCTTAAATTCAACAACCCAGTTTTTAACCATTGAAAACGAAGGAGCGGATTCCAATAGTGTTAAATCCAGCTCTGCTTTGATTTGGGTTGGTGTTAAGCCTTTCAAATGAAAGTACTTTATCACTACTCTCAGCTCAATTTTTTCCATTGTTTATGAAATCACACGAGACGTTCACTTTGGCGTACTGTCAAAAACAGACTAATTGACAGATCGCTCTGTACTGTCATATTTAATCTAATAAAGGATAGTTCTACAGAATGGTAAAGAAGATTCCTCCGAATTCGCGCCATCTCAGTGTTAGGCCACGTAGTTATCGAACAATCCTCGTATCTTCATGTAAATTTTCCGTGTCGGTGCTTATTCGGGAACAATTTACTCGTCCACACTGAGACGTTTTACAGTTGCGTTACAGGGTTCTGTTGCAAGTGTGTACGGGGCTTGGCACTATGAAATCACTACTCACTTTTTAGTGAAGGCAGTCGTACTTCTTAGACGATGCAATAAAATTAATCTCGCCTAACATATCAATATACTTTCTTTATTTACATGACAATTATATTATTATTATAACCCCATCAGCACTTGTATTAAGATGCTAAATATATAAATCGGTAAGGAGATATGGGTTTACTGTGGAGAACGAACTGATCGTCTTTACATATGCGTAAGCCATGCGTTCCCTATAATTATTTAAATGGTTATCAAATTATAGTTCAGATGCGACAGTTGTGTTTTACATCGAACATAAAATATTTATTTTTATATGCATAACATAATACGATAATTCTATAAGTTTTTCAAGGCAACCTCCAGCTTTATTTAGTAGACATCTTAAAAGAGCTTGTGTAGAATCCATTAAGGTGCCGACTTTCGTCAGATAAGGAAGAAATTAAGAAACATATAAGTTCATAATCTCCTCGGATGTTAAATTATGTAATCAAATGTATAAGTTACGTAGGTCCGTAACAAATGCCAGGACATGAAAATCACTTCAAGTTGCAACGTGGTGTAGTTAAAGCAACGCCAAGAAGTTAAATTAATGTAAAACACTAGCGTTGATTTTTAGTTTATATAAAAAATCTTATGTACGAATTTTCTGGCGTTTAAAAATATCGAAAATTTAGTTGATCACACTCTATAATATAAACATTGTAACTAGTCTATAACCGCCTTTGTTGTAGAAAAGTTACATGTATGTAAGTTTCTTATCTGGAACCTAACGAATTTGTGTAATATTAAAATATTTACAATTATGGTACATAGGTAACTTATGTATGTCAAAGAGATCCACGCAGAACGAATACATACAACACACATCTCTTAGTTATATTCACGAAACGTACACGCATGTAAGTTTTCTGTAAGATCCTGAGCGTGTTGTGGTCTACAATAAAATAATTAAAAAACCGCTACTCATTTGTAAATGCAACTTCTTCATTTAGGTTATAGCAGAAGAAACCAAGGAAGTCGTTGAAAAGGAAGAAGTGGAAGCAGCAAAAAAGAAATTAGTTACTCAGTCAATCGCAGAAGATGCTCAAAGGGATCTCGGTAAAAATTGATATTCAAATTAGCCAAATTTTAATAAGTTTGTTTTTGCATACAGACGAGGCATTGCCAGCTCTGATGGCAGCCGAATCAAGCTTGAAATCGTTGAATAAGAACGATATCACAGAAGTTCGTGCGATGAAGAGGCCGCCTGTTGGTGTCATTTACGTTATTGAAGCAATATGTATTGTGAAGGGCGTAAAACCCGTCAAAGTGAGTTCGAGTTTTCCTTCATAATCAATTTTCTGCGTACTTTCGTACAAAAACACCCATTTCGGGGTAAACCAGATGAGACAAGTAAGAGACGTCGGTTTTTTTCTACTCCCGGCTCGTTACAAACTTGGTGACAGTTGGAAAGAATTCTTTTTGCCCCAAAGAAACGTGGAAAGAATTTCGTTAAGCGCTAAAAGCGTCATAATTCGTTTCATTATTCCGCAAACTTCTCAATTTTAGGCAAGAGAATTAGAAAACGCTTTTGCGTAATCCGATTACGTGATCTTTGCAAAATACTGCCTCGCGGTCTGTTTTTAAACGCTATTTTATTATAAGATTATCTGGCGAAGGTTGTGATTTAATCAACATTTCCGATCAATTAGAAAATATCGTTCGAATGCGCTGTAGACAAATTTTTGAATTATGCTTGCAAAATCCAAACATTAACGTTAAGCTTATATTTGGGCCACAAATAAGAACAGCGCCCCAACATTGGACGATTATGTGTGTATTTTTTAGCCAAAGGCAACTCCCTGATCCCCACCCCACCCAACTTACCTCGACTCAGCACATTTCGTGCTGTACAACAGGTCTACCACGCCCAATTATAATTAAAACACCACAAACACCCTAGGAAAGTGCAGTGCTCAGGATTCGAACCTGAGCGACTTTGGTAGAATAACTCCGAAGTCAGGCGCTTCGGCCACTACTCTATCGCGGTCCCCATATGTGTGTTCTTATAAATATCATAAATATATTTTGATGATATGGGGTGTTCTATGAGACGGTACCAGACCTATCTTACGACTGTTTTCAAATAGACTACCCTCCAGATTCTAACATTTTGAAGCTTCTCTTTATACAGGGTTAAAAATCAAAGGTTGTAAGGACCTACACTATTGTATTTTTTATTCGCACTATGTAATAATTTTTCGTATTTTGATGTAGCTAAGTATCTTGTCGTTAATCCCATTTTAAATGGCCTCGGTGCTCTAGTGGTTAGCGCACATTCCAAATCACAGCTGATTACAGATTCTCGTGGAAGGCCGAGAAGCCAGCAGCTTACGGGAATCGGACTCACCTTTATTGTGCCTCCTCCTGTATTTTAAGATAAATACAGCCCTATTATTTGAAATTGGTCACACATAATATAAAAACAAAGATTACATTCAAAATGGTAATAATTATGGTTTAATACAAGGGTAGTTGGAACTTTCGAACAAGAGGCTCGCTGCCCCTAGCTTGCGGTATTTACTTTCTGCGCGGCCAGTGACGTTCGAGTTTACAAAAATTACAATTTATAATTACACTTCACAGTTAACAAAAAATGGCAACTGGCGACTGAAGGTCGTTTTGCGTCAAAAAAAAAGGTTAAACACTTTAATCCAATAATATGAAACCCGAAAAAAGTTTTGACAACACAGTTAACAATTTGTTTTACCTTAGTTTTCTTCGTAGGGAGTAGAGAGAGAGACAGGCACAATTTGGGGTGTTTTTAGGTCCTGAATAAACAGGCAAAAATCGCAGGCACGCCCCTGAAGACTGGATCACGATTGCACCAGCAATAGCCAAGACGTTCATCTAGAAGAAAACAGGAAATTTCGGAACGAAATATTCTTGCCGCACAAATTTCCAAGTTGTTTGTCGCAGCAGCGGCACATCCAGAGGGATAGGAAAGGCGATCGGCTAATTCGCAATGAATTGCCTTCCAAGGGTTAAAATCCAGCGTGTTTCTTTAATCCGACACTTGCCGATGGTTCCGTTCACCCCACGGTGATAACAGCGATACGAAAATTTACGCGATAGACACCCATCGAAAACCCAAACCGCCCTTGCAGTATTTGATTTCGGCGCTGAGGCGTTCGCAAGCAACCGGGTCGAAAGGAGATGTTAAATCGACTGGCGAATCCCAAACAGTTGGAAGATTTCACCATATGGCGCAATATGGTGCAAGAATTCTAGAACAAAATCTCCCACGTGGAACTTCCGGGCCATTCTGCCAACAAAGAATTCTAAGAACTGTGCGATAGGCGTATCCAGACTAAACAAGCGGAATAATGGGAACCTTTCGGAAGTTTCGCAAAAGTAACCTCCCGTAAATTAATCTTTGTAAATAATAAAATAGTAATTGACTTAGGAACTGCAATAAAACTTTAATTCCTATGAAGCGGCAAAACTAAACGAACGTTACAACTGTTCTGGCGGGAGAAGATCTGAAAGTGGGCCTTCTGTCGGATAAGAGGTAAAGCTGAAGGTCCTGTGCCAGTGTGATGTGGGACGCGTAAAAATCATTACTGGAGGTGAAACGGTGGCGTAACCAGAGCTCTTGCGCCTCTATACAAAAAAATTCTGGCCCTCCTCTCTACGAAATAAAGTAAAAAAGCAAGGGTCTCAAGAGTCAACTTTTTGAATGGCTTTTAGCAAGGCTGGATTAATTGTTCTGCAATAAAGATACGTGCTTAGGGCACCAAGGCGGAATGGGACACAGCCGAATTTTTTTGTTCGACATTGTGAAGCGGCCTTTTTCTAAGTCGACAAAGTTTAAGAAGGCGTGAAATTTGAAGATTTGAGACGTTGGTCCGACCCTGCGCTTAGGGCATTAGATGGTCGTAATCCTGTTTTTTGAGATCAATTGTTTCTTTCGCTAGATACGTATTAGTGCACAGATGAATATATAACTGGGTAACTTACAGGCTGAAAGGCAGACAGGCCCGTAGGTAGACAAACCAAATTTCATTCATTATTTGTATACAATTTTACGCCTCTAATTAAATCACACTTTGAATATACAACGGATGTAATACGAAGATTCATGCTTCTTTGATTTGTGACTAATGAAGTGTTCTTGTTTTCGTAGTTCTACTGTGCGGCCGCTTGTAGCATTTTCCACACGACCAAGGAATTGTGTATACTCTTTGGCACTGCAGCTTAGGCGTTGGATCCTTAGGGATCTACACTGTTGACGTAGAGTGGAGCGCGCTTTAAACACTGTGTTTATTTTATTTCTTTGTAATCTTGTCTGCAGTGCCTCGAACATAAGGAACAAATGCCTTAAGATATGTAATCTCTCTTCTCCTTGGTACCCGGTGATGCTCTTGCCTTGCTGATTGCTCTTTGAATTTTTTCGGGTTTGTAACCATTTCTTCTCTCGTTAGACTCTTTGTATCGGATATGCGGATAGCACGCTTGGCAGTTGACAGAGCGATTGCTTTCTGAGCAAAATTATGGCTAGGGTTCGATTCCGCGGCAATACCACGCTGATTATAAATATCTTGTGCCGCAAGCCAATATACACAATTTTCCAACTTGGTTGGGTCTTCTGCCAGAAACGTGCTCTCATTGCTGTCATTCGGATTCGCCTATAAACTGTACGCCCCCCGTACTTTCGCCTTAGTATATGGCAGCGAAAAGGCCGGTGCAAATAATTAGAGTGGGACGTGAAAATCTGTTGACGACCACGAAAGGCTTTGATAAAACCTTTTGCGGCTCCGTATTAAGCGGTATATACCCGACGTAAATTAAAACAGCTAACCCAGAAATATTTCAGAAATGTTCTTTGAATTATAATCCTCGGCAGATGTTTTGAACAACAATTTGCTTGGATCAAAATATATTTTGAATATCACAAGCCTTAGAAGCTAAAATATGTATTAATTTTTGCTGGGTATTTCCGGAAGAAGCAATCGCTGTAAATTGGAAATGCCAATCCAAACATTTATTTCGTAAACACTCGCTATCTATCTAGAAGGTATTTTATCCGAACCACTCGTAAGATGCTATTGGGTTTTTCAAAATTTAGGAAGTTTGAAAGAATGGGTATATCCTATTATGTCGCACATCCCCGCTTAAACATTTAAGATCATGCTCATTCCTGCTAAGTTCCTTCTTAGTTTACGTCGGTGATTATGGTTATATTTATTCTCTGTTTGTTGGGCTTTATGAAATAGGAATAGCCACTTTGCTCTACTCCCGTACGTTTCAAGGCCATGATTTTCTCTTCCTTCCTATACCTTTCCAATTTTTCTTTGAATCATATTTTACAACTTCACATATCTATCAAGTCTCGTTGGCGATGAAGACAAACATTTTTTCATAACTTCACAATGTTTATTATAATTATAACTGTGGAAGCATTCCGATTTTCCTGAGTACTTCTTCATTAGTTACACTTTGAATCTAATCTATTCTCAGCATTCTCCGGTACAGGCAAAGCTCAAAAGATTGTATTCTGAATATATCTTCCTTTGTCAAGGTCCATATTTCAGTTCCAGAAGAAGCAAAATCATCTGACTTGGCAGTACTAAAATATCCGGCATATTATACAAATCGTAACTATTACTTTTTCATTACATCTTAGCATTTTTCTTATCCACGTGTTTTGACCTAAAATGTAGGTATATTAGGTGTTCTCTTAAAAATTGCGCACCAAAGAAAGAACATGTTTAACACACATAAACTATAATCTGTCACAATTATTGATTGTAATAAACGTGACTACCTTTCTAATTTCGCTCAATATAATATCTAGATTTTTGGCAGATTTTGTATGTTTTACGAACATGGAACTTAATTAACCAAGTGTATCAGTCTTTGCAGACAATAATATAACTTTCACATTTAAGAGTTAAAGCGGAATACGCAATCGTTTATCGAATTATAACTATAATTTTGGATTGGCTTAAACCATTTATTTGCCTTTGAAAATCGCTAATTCCGTAATTTTAGCGAAACAAGTGTTGACATTTAGGGCAAAATAAAAGTATGAGTCTAATATATATATTATAAAAATTGTCAATTTTTTTAACAATCCTAATAGTAAGTTTTCAACATTTTTAGAACGAAAACTTACCTAACTAGCAGTGTTGGGTAGTAACTAAGTAAAAGTAACTCGTTACTAGTAACTAGTTACTTTTCAGTAACTTAATGGTAACTTAATTACTTTTGTGTTTTCAGTAATTGTAACTATAACACGTTACAATTATTTAGTAACTTTAGTAACTGAATATGACAAGTTACATTTTCATGCTACAAATGTAAAATATTTTAAAATGTTCGGTTTTTAATGCGTAGTATTTAAGACATTATACCTGAAGTTGAAGAATTTGTTGAAATTTCGAATGCTTTAGTATGCAAATGCTAATACCGAACACAGGAATACCTTCTTGTACTTAGTCGATAATAAATAATATTTGACCGATCCTATTTGGGTGGTGACAGCTTTTTCCAGTAATCTTTAATCCTTTAACAACTAGAAGCTCTCTGATCAGGTATGCGGATTACTGGGAAGTACATTGCTAACGCCTGTGCGCAGGTTGGGGGTGTCTAGTTCAGACGAAAATACATTCACCGTCTCTATATTTCAATAATAACGAAAAATAAAATAGAATCCTTGGAAAATCCCAAAAACATCGTTGAACCAGCGCCTCTAGGCTCTAAGCCTGTTCCTTCCCCCACGTACAGAATATTTGCTAATAAACAATTGCTTATAAATGTGTGTTTCTGTTGATATTAAGTTGGTAGGAATTGCATGTACATTAGTAGCGTCTCATAAAAATAGGTAACTTATAAAATAACGAGTTACTTTATGGTAACTTAGTAACTTATATAAGTTACTTTTATAATTCTGTAACTTAGTAACTTACTTAGTTACTTTTTTGTCGAGTAACTGATTAACTTACTTAGTTACTTTCTTAGAGTAACTTACCCAACACTGCTAACTAGTCATATTAAATTTCTAATTTTAAATTTGTTTCATTTTAACCTCTGTGTGGTTTGAACTCAACAACTGAGGATTATTTGCTTTTAAAATATTGCTTATATTTATACATTTTGTTACAATTTACGGGCGTGGAGCACCGCTTTTTGTACTCCCTATAAAATGAAACGACTACATTGTTTGTTGGTGTGATTATTTTAGGTGGCTGGTACTAAACTTGGGGAGAAAGTTAATGACTACTGGGAGCCCGGACGCAACATGTTGTCAGATCCAGGCCAGTTTATGTCTTCTTTGCTGTATTTTGACAAAGAGTCCATTACCGAAGACATAATATCCAAGCTTTCCTCTTACATTGACAATCCCCTATTCACGCCTCAAAAAATTGCAATGGTGTCCAAAGCTTGTACCTCGTTGTGTATGTGGGTCCACGCGATGTATAAATTCTACTTTGTTAACAAGTCAGTGGCCCCGAAGAAAGCAGCTCTGGCTGCCGCCAACGAAGAGTTAATACTGACGGAAAGAGTCCTGGCGAAGGCCAAATCCAAAATGAAAAAAGTGCAGGCGGGGCTCAACGCGCTTAATGACCAACTAAGAGCCAGAATAGAATTTAAGGAGGAGAAGGAACGCAGCATCAACGTTTGCCAAGAGAGGATGAACCGTGCGGTGAGACTAATCGGAGGACTAGCTGATGAGAAGGTCAGATGGATACAAACCATCGCCTCCATCGAAGCTAACACAGTTAACGTCACAGGAGACATTCTAGTAAGCTCCGGTGCCGTCGCATACTTGACCCCTTTTACTGACAAATACAGGCGAGGACTCCTATCAGAGTGGCTGAATATTGTTGAAGATCAGAAAGTACCTCATTCTCCAAAATGCAACCCAGTTACCACCTTAGGTGAACCCGTGCAGATAAGACAGTGGCAGTTAGATGGTCTTCCAAGAGACTATCTCTCAACAGAGAATGCTGTTTTGGTCTCGTGTTCTCAGAGGTGGCCCCTGTTTATTGATCCACAGGGACAAGCCAACAAATGGGTTAAAAATATGGTATGTATATAATCATTTCATTGGATGGCAGCAAACCATCCAATGCCCTCCATAGATATTTTTAAGAACCTGAACAGCGTAGAAGATTATGCTGATGATGTTCTTTAAGATATTACCTAATATATTACAATTGCGACGATTTAGAGTAGTGTATATGCAACCAGGTTTGAACGTTAACGTTTTCCTAATTTCCTAATCAGAGCATCAGTATCTATGAGGTGTATTAGTTGTATACACAAACCTTTATTTGGTCTGATCTTTATTCGCAGGGAAAAGACAAGGGAATTTCAGTGTGTAAATTGGCAGATAAGGACCTAGTAAGAACATTAGAATCTGCTGTGCGTTTTGGAAAGCCGGTCCTGATCGAAAATGTTGGAACAGAACTCGATCCAGCGCTCGATCCAGTTCTGATGAGGCAAATTTATAAACAGGCAGGGACGTGGGTGTTGAAACTAGGAGACGTTGTAGTACCATACAACGACGATTTTCAACTGTTCATTACAACAAAATTACCGAATCCTCATTACACGCCCGAAGTTGCTATAAAAGTTCTTTTGGTCAACTTCACTTTAGTTCCAAGGTTTGAATTTTTCATTTCTATTTATTTAAAAACTGCAATTTTTTGTTTTAATAGTGGTTTACAAGATCAACTGTTGGGCCTCGTAGTTATGCAAGAACGCCCCGATTTGGAAGAACTTCGAAGCGCTCTTGTAATAAGCAATGCACAGATGAAACAGGAGCTGAAAGAAATACAGGATCGAATCTTGCTCAAGCTGAGCATTTCAGAAGGGTCGCCCGTGGACGATCTTGAATTTATAATAACACTCGAGGCATCCAAAGTAAAAAGTGAAGATATTATGGTGAGTTCAGAAACAGTACCTTGGCCTATTTTGTTTCAATTAATTTATTTTCGTTTATTCAGAATAAAGTGGAAGCTGCTGAAATAACTCAAATTGACATTGATAACACCCGTGCTCAATATATTCCAGTAGCGAATAGGGGACAAATCCTTTTCTTTTGCCTCTCCGACTTATCTAACGTCGATCCAATGTATCAGTACTCCCTTGAATGGTTTGTTAATATTTTTGTGGGAAGTATGGCCGCTACAGAAAAATCAGGTTCTTCTCCTTAATTTTTATCTCCTAAAACATGCTTACGCTGTCTGCTCCATTTAGATGATCTAAATCAACGTGTAGAAATCGTTAACAATTACTTCACCTTCAGCTTATACAGCAACGTTTGTCGAAGTTTATTTGAGAAACATAAACTTCTGTTTGCGTTTCTACTTTCGGCCAGAATACTAATGGATGAACAAAAAGTTAATTCGCACGAATGGCACTTTTTCCTTGCCGGTGGTTCCCCTATAGAGGTATTATTTTTTAATTAATCTCTCATTAATATAAACGTTAAGTTTTATCGTAGGAATTACCCAACCCTGCGCCAGAGTGGCTATCATTTAAAGCTTGGAATGAGATACAGTCTCTGAAACATTTGGAAAGCTTCAGGGATTTCGTGGATTTCTTTCAAAACGAGTGCGGATATTTTAAAAAAATATTTGAGTCGCCGGAACCTCACAGGTACCTAAAGCTCCTTTAATAAATATCAGAGTTTAAGTTATACATTTGAACTAGATACAATGATGCTGCCCTCTGGGAGACCATGATTTATTTTATTGGGCTGCATATTCTGAACTACTGCTAATACATTTTAATTAACTAATGACATTATTCCACCAACTTTGCGGGACAAGGGAATGGAGACGATGGGAGGTCCCTTCTTTTCATTCCGCTAGGGTGACAGAGAGGCGA
The DNA here is from genome assembly GCA_014611495.1 of Limonius californicus. NCBI lineage: Eukaryota > Metazoa > Arthropoda > Insecta > Coleoptera > Elateridae > Limonius > Limonius californicus. The sequence continues at coordinate 16,663 of JABXWE010004107.1, forward strand.
AGGGCAGCACGAAAGCCGGGAAAGGGAGAGAAAAAAATCGGGTGGCACAAGAGCGAACAAGAAGGAGAGGAAATGGAATCAAATACGGAGGTAGTTGAAGGAGCAAAAGACGAACGTGGGAATGCAAGCAAATGGGGGTGAGAAACGGAGGAAAAGGGAGGGGGAAAATGTGAAAAGTAGAAGGAAGGGTTGAGAAAAGGAAAGAAGGGGGACCGGAAAATAAGGGGGTCGAAGGGAGGACGGGGTTCGCAATTCTATTTTATTAGAGCGATCGCTGGTAGGTACAAAGGTTGCCAAACTGTTCCGCCCTTTGAGGTGAGTTGGTGACTTTGGGATATGGGTGATCTTACGGCACAGCCATCAGAAATGAGTTTTTTGAGGTTATGTCCGTCCGGAGTCAAACCTCATACATATGTTTGTTACGGGCCAAACGAGCTTTTTCGTCGACCCGCAACAGGATAGGTGGAAAAAGGCCTACCGCTTAGCTCAGAGGAGTAGGGGTGGTTCACGGAAACCGCTTACGAGAGGGAAATCTTCCTAGTTGTGTGCGGGGTAGGTCAAAATTAACGGGCACCACCGGCCGAGAAGCCAGCAGCTTACGGGAATCGGATTCACCTTTATTGTGCCTCCTCCTATATGTAAAGCTTGCAGAGTTCATGCACACAAAGATAAAAATACACAAAAATAAAAGATGTGGTAAATTTCGAGACAAATATAATTCAACTTCTTTTAGTTTACTGACATGATACAAAAATTATATCGATTACATGGAAAATGGTAATATTTATGGTTCGATAATACAAGATTTTGTTGGAACGTTCGAACTGCAAAAGGCTTGCCGTCAGTGGCTTGCGATATTTAATTTCTTAGAACAGACCTACGCAGCCAGTGGCGTCGGCGTTTACAATTTAATACACTTTATGAATACACTATACTTAACCAAAAGAAGAAAGAACCATTGGTGACTGAAGGTCGCTTTACGTCGTATTTTTAAAAAAAGGTGCAGCGCTTAAAGCTTGAAGATTAACTCCGAAAAAGTTTTCACCACACAATTAGAATTTCTCCTACCTTAGTGTTGTTCGGTAGAGAGCAGAGAGAGGCACAACTGGGGTGTCCCTAAAATCTTCAGGAAGAGGGAAAAATTCGCTGGTACAGCCCTGAAGATTAAAATATTACTTTAATTCAGATGAAGTGGCAAAATCAAATGAACATAACATGTCCCTATTGATCAGATTATAATCCGAGGATATTTCACGAAACACATACTCAACATCCCAAAAAATTTAATGTTTGTGCTGGCATTTTTGGTGATCGTCTCGTTGGTCCTTTTTTCTTACCTGGTAATGTGACTGAGCAGATGTACTTGAAATTGTAACAAGACAACATTGATTCACTGCTAACTGATATTATAGAGAATGATAATCATTACCTCGAAGATAATTTGACATTCCAACAGGACGGAGCTCCTCTGCATTATGCATTGGTTGTTCGACAGTATTTGGAGCGAAGGACTGGAAGAAGAGGCGCTATTAAATTGCCGCAAGATCGCCAAATTTATCTCCGCTAGTTTTCTTTTTGTGGGATCATTTAAAAAGTAGAATTTACGCAACCCAACCCGATTCTTTACAAAATTGACAATAACGTATAATCAACGAAAGCTATCTAATCACTCCGTAAATGCTTCAGAATATGCGACCTCATTTTGAACAGAACTTTTATTAGTGTATAGACGCTGGTGGTGATTATTTCAAACATTTACTGCCACGAAACTTGGAACTGTATTTTCGCGGGAACTAACATTCGGAATCCAAAAATAAAAACACTACTGTTAAGCAAAGTCATCGAGCTTTCAAATGGTACGTCTTTTGATACCCCTTGCCTTTAAAATTTTTTAGGTGAAGTATGCGAGGGAGACAAGGAAGCTGTAGAAACTCACATAATACTAATAAAGGTGAACGTTACCCCAATTGTGGGGTTGAAGATAAGTGAACGGAAATTATAAGTATTACATGTCCCCTTGGCAAATGAATTTGCAGTGTTCGGGCGCTTTTCGAAGAATTGAGGTTCAGTGTCGCAAAACCGCTTGTTTGGTTTTCGGAGGGCCAGCCTGTATATAAAACTTTAATTTTCTGGAACATTAATTTTCGTAAACTCTGTGCTTCGTGATTTAAAAAAATTAAAATAAATAAATGCATTGTGCTTTTTTGCGTTAAACATTTTTGTTATTATAATAATATGGTCTTGAACAATAAGATAATCTGATCAAATAATGCTATAATAAGGTTTAGCTATCTGAAACTACAACTACCATCATGAAATAAGTTTGGTGGTAGAAATTTGGAGCTGGTTGATATTGGGCAAATAAAATACAAGAAATAATTACGACCCGCAGAATTTATTCCTAAATGATTTAATAAATATACTCTGACCAACGCAATTTATACCATTTATGTAATGACATACGCTTCTGAAACGACCATAATTCATCACTATCGACATGAAGCTTCCAGACTTCTTCATTCTAAATGTCGAATAATATTTAAATCTGAAGGCCTTCTATGTCGATAACGTTCTTCGTACAGTTTGGCAGCAGCATATGTAGGTCATACAGCTAACCTTAGATTTCCTTTAGAGTAGGTTCGTTTATTGTTAGACACATTTAATAGTATCTTTATGAATACCATGCTAAGAAAGAACAAATGAAAAAACTTCAAATTCTTTCTTTAATTTTCAGAGAAGAATTACCTCCGCCGTATGACCGTGAGTTCAGCCAGTTTCAAAAACTTTTCGTGCTGAAATCCTTACGACCCGACAAAGTCACAAATGGGATGCAAGATTTTCTGACAGACCACCTAGGTGCCCGTTTCGTTGAGCCTCAGACAACCGACTTATCTGCAATGTTCAACGAATCAAGCCCAGTCAACCCGCTGGTGTTTGTATTGTCGACGGGAACAGACCCTGCAGCCGATTTATATAAGTTTGCCGATAAAATGAAGTTTTCCAAACGCCTGTTCTCAATATCACTAGGGCAAGGACAGGGTCCAAGGGCTGAAAAAATGATCGATAGTGCAACGGAAGTTGGATCGTGGGTCTTCTTTCAAAACTGCCATTTGGCTCCCAGTTGGATGCCGAGATTAGAAAGGGTAATGGAAACCATATCTCCAGACGTTGTCCATAGAGATTTTAGAATATGGCTAACGTCGACACCATCTCCACATTTTCCGGTGGCGATCTTGCAGAACAGCAGCAAGATGACTGTGGAGCCTCCACGAGGAGTGAAAGCCAACATGTTGAGAGCATACGCCAACCAGGTGGCCGATTTATCTGACTTCTTCCATTCAGAGCATGAGAAAGTGTGTACTTTCAAATGGTTGCTATTTTCCTTATGTCTCTTCCATGGCACGTTACTAGAACGTCGCAAATTTGGACCGTTGGGTTTCAATATCCCTTATGAATTCACCGATGGCGATTTGAAGATATGCATCTCTCAGTTGCACATGTTTTTGCTGGAATACACCGAAGTGCCATTTAAAGTTTTAACATACACTGCTGGCCATATAAATTATGGAGGAAGGGTCACTGATGACTGGGACCGTAGATGCCTAATGAATATTCTAGGTGCTTATTATGACATAAGCGTTGTGGATGAAAACCATGTCTTTGATGAACGAAGAGAATATTATCAGGTACGTTGTCTTTTACTACAACTTCTTGCTTTATCAGTTTTATTAGCTTTTTGAAGTCCAGACAACCCTCTTATAACACAATAATTCTACTGAACCTTGCGGCACACCACACATGACACAATTCGCGCTGTTTTTGAAATTTGTGTGCGAAAACCACGTTATTATGTTGGATGAATATTTCACTATTCTTCCTCGTGAATCTCCGATATGACTAACTAGCCACTATACAAAAAAGTTGGTGGCCGTCAAACCGTCACCAATATCAAGCAACGCAGAGTTGGATTACTACTAGAATTGGTAACCCGTTTAGTGATACACACACAGCCATCGGCCGTTCTTGGGAGTGTACATCTAGGCCGTCGGTCCCGGCTACAACTGCGTTGGCAGTCGCTATCTCTGACACTAAACTCCATCACGCCTATACAAACAAATGCATATACACATAAATGTTAAAAATTGTTTGGGAAACCCCTGCATGATATGTTATACCGTAGTTTGTGTTCAATTATCGCTGTTGCTTGCTACATTGTAAATATACATGGTGTAGTTCTGTTAGCCTTTGAAACGCAGTCTCCCTTCTGATGGAATTTAATTTCAGTTACCACCAGAGAGTTCGCTCACCGAGTATGTTGACTATATTAGGAGACTGCCAATAAACGATGAGCCAGAATTGTTTGGACTTCATTCCAATGCTGATATCAGTTGTGCTCAAGCATATACTTACGCCTGCTTAAATACTTTGTTGTTACTGCAACCAAAACAAACTGGAGGGGCAGCATCAAGTCAGGAAGAAGTGACTTCATCAGCAGCACTGGGAATTTTGAGTATTCTTCCAAAATGCTTTGATTTGATCGAAATTGCTGAAAAGTGAGTTTTGAACATTTGAACAACACAAAATGTAGTGATACTTCTTTAGTGGTGGCAAATTTAAAGAGACACAATTTAGAAATCCATTAGAAAGTATTTTCGCTTCGTTGTTTATTAATCCATGTTAGCCAACATTTTCAAATATGGTACTTAAATTTAAAATATCTCTTCTAGAGATTATATAGATGCATAGATCATTTTAAATCAATTTTGAGAGTGTAAAGTAGACTTTCTAAGACAAAATGAAGTACAGTTCAACTCGGTTATAGCAAATCCTTTGCGACCGCTATGCAAACCAATTTCTTTGTTGCACACTAATAAAAACGCATGTATTTATATTTTTAACTTTAAAATGTTAAAATTTGATTTCAATCATTTTTTCATTATGTTGATGGTATTTTAGCATGTTTAGTTCATTTGAGTTTATTGGTGATTTTTTAACGATTATTAATACTCTGCACTCAAACATAAACTTTACATTAAAACAGAATAAAACAGATGTATTAATTATGTAGACTTAAACATAAAAATTAATTCCTAAAACAAATCGAATGCTCTACTTATTTTTTATAGAATACGTACACATACAGATATCAGAATACCACAGGACTCGTGCCACCATAAAACCCATAAATTAGTGCCTATATCATTGATACATAGAGCTCTAACAGTTCCTCTAAGTAACAGTGATTGCACTAAAGAAATTTCGATTATTAAACAACTTGCACACAGTAACGGCTACAACACAAATCTGATAGACACACTAATCAAAAAGAAGACTATAAATTAGTAATTCAAAAAACTATCCAAAAGACCACTCTGACAACGAGTACATTTAAAGTAATTTATAAAACAGCAACAAACACTTTCAACACCTTATTCAACGCAAAAGATAGAACTAATGATTTGCTGAAATCAGGTGTTTACAAATTAAACTGTTCACAGTGTAATTATGTATATATAGGTCAAACAATTAGAAATATTGATAACAAATACGAAGTACAGATACGCTCATACAAATACAAACACCTAGAAAAATCTAACTACGCTAAACACTTCATGCATTGACATCAAATAATATACAGTGTAAACTCTATATAGCGACACTTAAGGGACTGCGCATTTTATGGCGTTATTGAGAGTTGTCATTAAATGGAGAGAAGAAAAATCAATATTATTTTACTATTATAATACATATGTATTTACTAATAAAGTATAAAATTTACAAACAACAAACATTAATATTGATACAAATAACAACGCCTATTGCCTATAGTCTGTTATCTTCGTCTGACGTTTTTTGCTGCTCCAGTATTTTAATTGTATTTTCTTATGTATTTTATTCATATTATATAAACACGTGCAAGGTAATCACAACAAACAAAAGAACGAATTTCTTAGAATCGTCGGTAGGTCTGATGCCGACAGTCGAGGTAAGTACGTGCTAGACAATAAAGCAACAAAATAACAAACAAAAGAACTTACACAGCTGCAGTTCTTATTAATTTCAGCAACCTAGGAAGTACTGTTTATTGCTAATCAATGACGTATTGTTGTCGTTATTTAGAGTGGGTGTGATGCTACATAGAGCCTATCATTGTATGGACAACAAGGTAAACCAACCAAAGTCAAGTAATTTCGACGTTTTAAGGAGTTTGTCGTTAAATCGAGTGACGTTAAATGGAGTTTACACTGTATTTAAACAACATGTCCAATCAATCCTAGTACAATGTACTTCTCTGGAATTTAAAAAGGCATTGAAAATGTTTAGAAACCATTACAACATGAAGGGGGAATCATGATGACTCATAAGGTAATCTTCCCCTTCCAACAAACTTGGCTGTAGCCACCCCAACAATAAAATTTTAAACGTAACACTCACCCTATGATACCTGATTAAATTGTTCTTACAAAATGCTATTCAATAGTAGTAACATTATTTTTTCAGAAAAATAGAATAGCCCCTAAGATCTTCAAATTTGACCCTAGAATCACTTAAAATCTATTGTCTACAAAAATGTTTAGAGAGAAAAAGTAGATTTTAATATTGCCTACATAATAAAGGAAATCATTTTGAACACCGATACTAATAATTTTTAAATTTTAAAATTAAATTATTGGTTCTCAACCTTTTAAGTTCTAATTTTTTAGAAAAGATTCATGCTCTGTTGAATAGCATTTAGTACGAGTTTTTCAATGAGCAATCCACGAGGTGGGTGTTATCATTTGAAATTTTTTTGTTAAGGTAGCAGAGCTTAAGAGATTGATTAAGAAAGGTTACCCTAGTCATGACGGTTCCCCCTCCATGTTGTTGAAATGGTTTCTAGAAATTTTCAATATATCTTTTACTTCTAGAAATATAACACATTGTATATTATTAAATTGGCACCAAGTATGTAATTATGTATGCACAAGTAGGCTACAATACTGTTCTTAATGGGCTTATTATATAATTTAAATTAAATAAAATTTTTAATTTTTTCCGAGTATGTCATCACCTTGCATTTTGATTTTAGGTTTGAATAATTAAATTTGTCCCATGAATAAACATCCCCAAGCAATAATTTAATAACAACTAGGTAAATTTAAACAAGATTTAATGAATTATTTTTTAATATGAAACCATAGAAGTCTGGTATACCCATACACTCCCGGTACTGAAAGAAAAATAACGACTTTTTGAAAGCAAATGCGGCAGTGCGTATGGATTTGTAAATGAACTATAGAATGCTGCTGACGGATGAACACGTGCAATCTTACCAAAGAAGCACCAAGGCTCATGTTGCTCAGGTTTATCGGGATGGGGCAGAGGCAATACCAATGTAACTTATAGTTATAAACATGACCGACACATATAAGCATGATGTAGTGTTTTGTTAACAACATAAACATGATACATATAGTTGCAAAACATATTAAAACAGATGAAAATAGATTAAATTATTGTTAAGGGTAGGGATATTAGTGGTCAAGGGAACAAGAAGAAAAAACTCATTAGTATGTTGCAACTACAAGCCATGTACAACAACCATCCCAAACAATATTTTGATAATCATATAAACATAAAAGTGAATTCAAAAAATTAGATGGTTCTAAAATTGTTTGGGTTGATTACAACATTATATAAACAAAATATTGCATTTATACATGAAATATAATCGATGGTATTATACATGAGAACTCATTAATAATGACAACGGGTTTTATAATTACAAAGCACAAGCATTAAGCTTTATTTGTTTATAGAAACGCTTCCTCAGGAGAGACAGTTAATTGGTTTGTTAATACTGATTTTATTAACACATGATTTGTTTCGTTAAATGGAAGTTAAAAACCAGCACATTCTGTTGTAAGCTTGGAAATTTAGTTTCATTAAATATAACATTAATGTACATATGTGTTACGTACTGTCAGTATATTATTTACTCCCCCTGTTTCAAATGTACATATGTTTAACTGTAGAAATCTGTGTGAAATTTTTAGTTTACAAATTATTATAAAATAGAACTGTTGATTTTATTTTCAGTAATTTTTTTAAATATGTCAAGCTTGCTAACTAAATTGTAAAATCGAAATCTTTACAGTTCTATACATAATAACTCAGAAAAATTGATTTCAAATTATAAAGATATTTACGAAACTTACCTCTGCATGGATCATTCTTTAGAAGGAACTCGTCTAGTGCAACCCAACCACCTCCTACACGCACCATAACAGTGCTTCGGAGGATACGCACTAGACGTAGTTTTTGACTGTCACCAAACTGAAACAAAATATGGTAGATGAGTACCCACAAACATCTTCTTCTAAATTTTAAAACTCACCCTATATTTACCCTCGCCAACTTGGAATACTTTGAATTTCAATCGACAAGTACACAACATGACAAGGCGTTTCACCTCATCATGAATCTTTTGAGCATTTACATCTTGAGGTTTCTCTTGCCAATCTGGACGTAGAGCAGCAATAAATTCTTTCCAGTCAATAAGGCCACAATTGTTACGATCAAACATATCCGCAACAGCTTTCATTTCTAGGCGGGACGTGTCAAATTCTGCAAAAAAAAAGACATATATAAACATAATCAAATAGACAATTAAAAAAAATACTTACTGGTCTTTATAATTCCATCAATAAATTCGTCTCTGGGTATTAAGCCATTGTTATCTTTATCCATTTTCCTGAACAAATCTGTCAATCTAGATTTCTTGTGGTTCATGAATTTCAGGAACTGCAAAAATAAAATTTTTCCTTTAGTTTTTAATTCTTCTTCTTCTATTTGATTTGATAAAACTCACCCTTCTTCTCCAATCGTCCCAAGAGAAGTTATCCGCACGCTCCTTTTCTTTCAAATAAGCCAGATGGTCGTAGAGTAACCTTTGTCTTTCCCATTCAAGCATCCATACATTACGCCATTTGTCCCACAGATATTTAACGCGTGGAGATCTAAATTCTGGTTCCCCACTAGACAGGAAAAAATTAGATCAGCATGATAATAAAAAAATATGATAAATGTCTGAAATATGATGTTTTTAATAATTATTATAAATACAAATCAAGAAAAAGTTAAATTGGAAAATTGCATACATGGAATCATGATGTGCATTTTAATTTGTATATACAGAGTGTTCAAAATTGTATAATACCTTGTTATTATGTACAATATTGTACAAATATTCCTTACTTACCACCATACAAATACCATGACTAAACTTCAATTTGTGATTATTGTACTAATTAAATTAATATAGGAAAAATATTTCTAATCGAACACACTGTATACATGTATGTACAAATGATTTGTTAGCGATTTGTTAGACAGAAAATAAAACAAACAGCATTTTGTAAAATATACGCAATTTCTGTGAAATGACACCAGTTAATTACGAAATATGTAATATGACTGTGTGTGTATGTGTACCTTCCAGCAGGTGGGAAACGAGGCCCAATATGAGGAATGTTTGGATCTGGACTGAGTTCTCGCCCGGGACTGGTTCGGCTGTTGAAAATATCAGACATGCAACACACTGCTAAACATTTATGAATACTACACTCTATGTAATACACAATACAGCCCACAATTTAATAAAGGCGACAAAACATTTTAGAACACAAATTGTCAACTGCATTGCTTACTACGATGTTAATAACACCACCCATATGTTATTACTTCTATAATGTACTAGGGGTTTCTTGCTAAAAGTAAAACCTAGTTGAACTAAGCAAAACCTTTTGTAATGAAACACCTTGTACAATTGCTAAGCAAAATTGTTATTTACTGTAGTGTATTATTTATATTTTTAGTTTTTCATTCCAAAACTGAAATATTATTTAAACAAACTCTATCCAAATTTGGTCATGGTAACTGAATATACGTTTTTGAAAGATAAATACATTTATTTTAACGAGAAAAATATAAAAAGGCATTTTTAATGTTTTCAACTTATTAATATTCTGTTACAACATAATGGGTACAAAATCAAATTGACTTTACTAAAAATAAAGTAAAATAGTAACTATATTTGGCATAAATCAAAAATGCAATCAAAGCCAAACTAAAAAACTGTAAGCTCTGCTACAACAGATAAAGCCTACGAAAGAAAAAAAAACATTCTAACCTTCCTTTGCGGTTTGACAATAGGTCACGAGATCCTTTGAAGCTAAAATTGTAATAGAAAAGTCAACCACAAAACATTTAAAACTCAGAAAAAGGCAAAGATGCATGCAATCGTTTACATTTTCTTGTAAGCTTCAAATAAATCATCACCTGACAACACATTAATACTAATTTAATTCTAATAATTAATAAAAATTAGTTGGTAATTTAAAATTGATTATGGCAATGTTAATAAAAAAATATTTATTACCGTTCATTATTAAACACCATATGTTAAATGGGTACTGGTCAAGAATATGGGTCCCAAACCGTGTTCTAATTTATGTTATAATTAGATAATGTAAACATTTGCTAACCTAATCTAATGTAACCTAACCTAACCTAACCTAATCTAACCTAGACCTAACCTAACCTAACCTAACCTGGTACTGTGGTCAAGGTTAGGTTAGGTTAGGTTAGATTAGGTTAGGTTAGGTTAGATTAGGTTAGGTTAGGTTAGGTTAGATTACATTAGGTTAGGTTAGGTTAGGTTAGATTAGGTTAGGTTAGGTTAGCAAATGTTTACATTATCTAATTAGAACATAAATTAGAACATAAATTAGAACATGGTTTGGGACCCATATTCTTGACCAGTGCCGTTAAATGTTATAGCAATTCAAAATTTAAAAAAAGATTTGGCAGGTAATGATTTTAATTTTTAATAAAGCAAAGAATAACTAAAACTGAAGCATTCGATGTAACCATCGAAAACATTGCTGACACAATTCATACCTCTGCTTGCGGCCAAGTGAGCCATAGCCATCAGGTGACGTTTCACGCACATCATGCTGTGACCCTCGACTGATGGTGAGAAGCAACACATAAACAAATAACATGCATTGGTAAAGCAGAACACATATACAGGAAACAACACGTAGCAAATTACATTACTTTCTGTACAAAATTACAATGAAGTGATATAATATGATAACTCCTATGTGGAAGTATAGTCAACCAATAATTCTTGGTGTTCACTGTAATTAGAAGTTGCCACAAAACTAACAAATGTGTATTTTACAAATTTCTGTGCTGTATTTTTGTACACCTATGGAAATAAAACTAATTTACCTTTAATGCACCAATTATCTAGATTTTACTAATAGTTTTACATACTACAACAATTAAAAAGGTTCAAATTATATAATGCTTTTGTTTTTGGCTGATATATTCTTTTGAAAAGGCCCCACCTAGTCTACTTCATAAGTAAACACTTCATAAGGACAATATACAGTGTCAAACCAAAATGTCAATAGCAGAGTAGAACTTGGACAACTTGAAAAAATTATATATTACAAAAATAAATTCTTTAAAGCAATAGGTTTTCTTTCTAAATAGAATTTTTTTATGGGTAAAATGTTAAACAATTTTTTTCATACTAGGGTGAAGTGGGGTAAATGTCAAAATGGGGGAAATGTGATAACAGGTTGTCTTTACTCTATTATATTTAAAAATTGATGTTTCATGCCACCTACCATCAAAATAGACATTAACGATTTTTCTGGGTTGGTTAGAAACTGAATTTACCGACCGGGCCAGCGAACAGCTGTCCGGAACCAGAACTATGCATTTTAGGTTGAACTACGAGTGCAACACGTGTATCTTTAATTCGAAATTTTAGTGAAATGTAAATTTTACAGTTTATTCACAAATTGACAAAAGGTTATTAAAAGTGTGTAGTTATTATTGTTTTGAGTGAAATTGGCAAGGTAAATACTGCGTTTTGAGTAACTACCTATATTACATTTGCCCCTTGAAAACATGTGAACGGGGCAATTGTAATATAAGTACTATCACAATTACCCCTTGTACTTAACATTTACCCCATACTAATTTTCAGTTATCAAAAATGGTGCGAAATTACAAGAGAAAGTGCCCGGACCCAAAGTATTCTTCCGAAGACCTACAAGCACCTCTCAGAGAAGCCCAAGCGGGTAGGATGACCGTCTATAGAGCATCCAAAAGGTATAATGTTCCGTACTGTACATACACTGTACAGTCGATTGAAAGGTATTAAAGAAGCAAAAAAGCAAGCTAACGGGAGACTAACTGTTCTTAGTTGGAATCAAGAGCATGAACTAGCACAAAACATTACAACTTTAGAAAAATGGGGGTTTGGATTAACCAAAAAGGAAATATTACAGTTAGTTTCCGAGTTTGTAAAGAAGTATAAAATAGGGACACCATTTAAAGATAACAAACCAGGGACGGACTAGTTTCTGGGATTTAATTTAAGACATGGTTTAAGCCTGAAGGTACCACAATCTTTAGAATTTGCACGGAAGAAAGCCACAGATCCATTCATAATATATGGATATTTTAAGCTTCTAAAACAAACTTTAGATAATTTACAACTTCAAGATAAGCGTTCCTTAATTTGGAACCTCGATGAGAGCAGTTTTTCCATTGATCCAAGTAAAACAAAAGTTGTTGGTAAACGAGGACATCCTTGTTCCCGTATTATGAGTACTCCCGGTCGTGAAAATACAACTGTCTCAATGTTGACTAGTGCTGCTGGAGGAAAAGGACCACCATTAATTATATTCAAAGGTATTAATGTTTGGGACCAGTGGCAAACTACCGATGATGTCTTCCCTGGGCTATCTTATGCTGCTAGTAAAAAAGGGTGGATGGACTCTAATATATTCTTCAACTACTTTCAAAATACAGTAATTCCTGCTGTAGGCACAGAACGACCAGTGCTGATTATATATGATGGACATTCGACCCATGTTAGCGCAGAAGTTATGGAGCTGGCTAGGCAAGAAAATATAACAATCCTCAAGTTACCACCTCATACAACTCATTTATTACAACCCCTTGACCTTGCAGTCTTTAAAGCTTTAAAAACAACCTGGGATCAGAAGTTGGTCAAACGGCAGAGACATAATGTAGGGTGAAAACTACCAAAGAAGATGTTTTCTACATTTATTGCAGAAACATGGAAGGAGACGCAGGCAAGTGTTATAATAAATGGATTTCGAAAGGTGGGTATTATGCCATTTAGTAATGAAGTCGTGCCAAGAGAAAAATTTGATATTGAAGCTTTAAAACGTTGGGACTCCCATAACTCCAATGTACAGGATATGCCAGGTTCATCGACTACGGCTGGTGATCCAATACCCTCAACCTCAAAGGAATCGCCATCTTTTGAGAACCTTTTGCTTGAATGCGTTCGACAGCATCAAGTCACGCCAAAAATTACGAAGAGAAAGTGCACCTGGAGCTCAAGTTATTACAGCGCCAAGAAACCTGGATGTGGAAATACGAGCAGATCAGAAAAAAGTTCCTCAGAAGACAGTAGCAATTGTTTCTGACTCATCTAGTAAATCCAATGATGAATTAATAAATTATGAAGACTCAGATAATGAGGAAGATATTCAAAACCTAGAAGAAGAACTTGGAGAAGAATATTCCAATGAAAATCAAACTATTGAAGTCGACAAGTGGGTGCTAGTGCAATATCCAATGAAAAAGACTATAAAACATTTTGTTGGTAAAGTCATTCAGAAAGGGGACTGTGATGAGTGGTGCGTTAGGTTTTTAAGGTTTAAAAAACTTAAATTTGTTTGGCCTAATGTATATGATGAAGACATGGTCGATTGCTCGAATATACTAAAGATTCTTCCAGAGCCAAAAAACGATCGAAGGGGCTCTGGAATGACCTTTCCAATAAAGTTCGATGGATACAACATCCATTAATTGCCTAACATTTGTAATTAAACGTTCCTGTTATGTAAAACATTCATTAGAATATAATTTTGTTTCAGTTAATTTTAAGAAAATATTTTTTAATTTTAACTACGTCGTTACTTTTGACATTAATAAAATAATTCAAACAACAAAATCTTCAGAAAACAATTCTTTTTTACATTTACCCCATACACACATCTATTGAAAAGCATACAGCAAGAGAGAGTCCATTATCACATTTCCCCCAACCCCAGGGGCAAAAGTGATAGAGTGAGGTAGGTCAGCAAAATATTAAACATCTAGCGCAAAAATAATTTGACTGCTTTAATTATTGGCATCATTTTATAGGTAATCAAAGATGATTCAGTAATTATTTGGGAATTTTTGGAATAAAATTCAAATTTTGAATGACATTTGAAATTACATTCATCAAATTATATATCGCAATTACCCCACTTCACCCTATATAAAAATCCTTTAAAAATATAAACGAATTTTTACCTCTCATAAAAACATTCTTTACAAAGTAGCATTCAAAAAAATTCATATATCTATAGGTTCTTAATAAAAAAATTGCCATAAAATCAAAACTAATTTTATTAAAATGTTTCATGGAATAAAAATGTATTTTAGAATTGTAAAATAATTTATACTTTTCAAGTTACCCTATATGATGTTTCATAGTGTTGTCCAAAAGCTACTTCACTATCTGACCCCGAAACTTTTGAAACCATGATTTCCATAGTTTTATAAATTATAAATGAATTCGAAATGTTTACATTAAAAATTTAACTATTTACACCTATATTTTCCTGTATTCTATTATTTCCAATTTCTACATAGTGAGGCAGTAAGGCTTTCCTATAAAACATTCACTTCAACATCACAAAGTATGTTCATCACAGTTTTTGGTGCAAGCAAAGAAATATAAGCATGTGATACTCATTTCTAACAGACACTTTATTTTGAAGATGCACTGTAAGCATTCAAGTGCGAAACAAAGATTTAGGTGCACGTATTGTATTTGATTCCAACCTATTTTAGTGCTACCAAGACCACTAAAATGTAATATAATACAACTTAATTTGCTACTTACATTGGTTTTGTTTTAGAAAGTTTTCTTGGATCTTTAGCGCCTGCTGCAGGTTTAACTTGCTTAGCTTTGCAAATTCTATCAACTTCTACTTGACGTTTCTGAGTGTTCTCCATAAATTCTTTGTGATCTGCTATAAGCTGTTCCGTGCTAGGTATATCCATGGGCAACTCTTCTTGCCTTAGAGACAAAAGGGTATGTTCCAGGCCTTGTAACCATGCCAAAAGTTCTTCGAGAGATTCATCAAGATCCTTCAGTGACTGCATGTGTGAAGATAGTTTCTGATATCGTTGTTGAGCCCATTGTGAGACTTCTTCCCAACGTGATTGAATGATTGTTATCCAGTGTTTAATAACATTAACAGCATCAGGATGAGCTTTGGCAAGAACACTGTGTGCTAAATCAAGGGTATGATCTTTTTCTACTTCTTTGTCAACCAATTCACGGCGTATTTTTTCTAATACTTCTAATTGAGCATATGCAGTTGCTTCATCCTCAGGTGTATTACCTAATGAGAAAAATAATACATACAAACCTATTCTCCTACCTACTGCTAGAAAAACAACTCACCAGCAAACCGAAGTTTCATTTCAGCATCTGACAACCAATCTAATAGCATATGCACAGCCTTATGAAGTCGCTCAGCTTCACGAAGTGCTTCTTCCAGGCGACCTGATTTGCGATGAGTAAGTCTGGAAACAGTCTCCCAGAGATTATTCAATTCATTCAATTGCGATCTTATAGCAACAGCATCTGTTTTATTTGCTTTTACTTCCAATTCATGTCCAGTACGCATAACGGTCTCCATTTGAGCATTTCGAGCCTCTAAATCTTGTTCAAAACGATGGTGTTGATCAATGAGGTGGTTTACAGTGTCAAGATCACCGTGGACTGGTTCATCAGAAGATAACTCTTTCTCGACCTTCTTTAGCCATTGCAACAAAGCAGCAATCGCATCCTTAAACTGGCCAGAATAAAGAAGAGCTTCTTCCAATTTCCTCTGTCTGTCAACACTCTTGTTACAAACGGCTGTCCATTTATTCTTAAGTTCGATTAACATTTGTTTCAGAGTATTTTCATCAATCTTTGGTGCCTTTTCCTTGAGTTGTTTGCCCATCTTCATTGTATTATCATATGTACTCTGTTTAGCTGATAGAGCACGTTGGAATTCTTGATGCTTAGCCAGGCGCTGTTTAATTTTGTCAGGATCATTTGTAACAGAATCGGCTACAAGTTCATCCAGAGAATATTCTGTCTCTTCCAGCCAGTTCATTAATCCAGCCCATGAGTCATGGAACTCTTTAGCTTCCTTATAACCAAGATCAAGTGCTCTTGTACGTTCTGCTGATTTAGAAGCAACTCGTTCCCAACGATGCTGCACACTTATCAACAAGTTCTTAATTAAAATGACATCTTGTTTTTGACTGAAGTATTTCAGGTGTGTTCCCTTCTTGTCTAGATTCAGCATGGTTTCACGATGAGCACTCACATCTTTCTGGAACACCTTGTGCTCTTCAATTTGGCTTTGAACAGTTTCCAAAACACGCGATACTGGTTTCAGGTTAGAAAGAACTTTTTCGGCATTTGTCAACCAATCAACAAACGCCTGTAAGGCATCATGGAATTCGGTTGCTTCCTTAAGAGCAATTTCAAGTTTAATCTTTTTATCATTTGCACGTGCTGTTACAGAATCCCATCGCTGTTTCAATGTGCGCAAATTGTGCTGCAGATTTGATGCTGCATTTGAACCTAGATACATCAATTTGAGTAAATGACATTTTCAAATCATAATTAGACACCGACAGACAAACAAACAAAAATACAACATACCTTTTCTCAAATACTCTTGACCTTGCGCTAGCACAGTTTCAACTTTAGGACGATTCTCTTCAATTTCATTATAGATCTCCATAAATCTTTCGAGTTGCTCACTGGCTGTTTCTGGAAGACCCCCTACTGGTTTACTAGCTGCAATAATGCCATCTACATCACCCAACCAACAAAGGAGGTCTTGAATTTCAGCGTTAAACTGTTGTGCTTCGTGAAGAGCATCCTCCAATTCCCGCTGTCTATCTGCAGCTTTTTGCATTAATGTACGCCAAGCAGAGTTCAAGGTGTTTAATTTTTCTTGTGTAACCGATGCTTCATCTGTGCCTGATACAAAAAGAAGAACGTTGAATGATATTACTTTTTTTCACTGTTGTTTATTATATGGATAATATAATCTATACAATCGTTCTTCTTCTTCTATTTATATATAAATAATAGAATATAGAAGTGTGCAACATCTAGATGAAGACAACATATCAGATTGTTTTATCAGTGCAATAACATAGCATTTTCAGTTATCTCATCTTTCAACAGATCTAGATAATTGAGAATTATTTTACCTATATCTAGATAATACAATGTTACGGTTCTCTTTATCTACATAAAAAGCCAAACACCGATTTAAAAGAAAAAATTAGAACTACTCACCTTTACCACTTTCAATGATTTGCCTTCCAGCATCATTGAGTGTGTCAACACTAGTTTGATGAGCTTGAATGTCATTCACCAAGACCTTTAATTTAGCCAATTCAATTTCCAAAATTTGCGGATCACCCGCCACAGGCTTCAGTTCATCTAAAGTCTTATCAGTCTTGCTAATCCAAACCAACAGCTCATTAAGAGCATGTTGGAACTGACCAAGCCGCAAAAGTGCATTTTCAAGTTGGCGCTGGCGTTCAACAATACCCCTCAGCAAATCATCCCAACGTCTATTGACTGCAGCTAACGGCTCTTTGATGGCAGCTGCTTGGTCTGCAGATGTACGCTCGGTCAGCTCCTGTGCTTGTCTAAAATACATAGTTAGTCGTTAGTTAATTTCCATTTATTTTGGATTTTCCGTTATAAATCAACAATGAACACATAGCAAAAAAAACAAAATTGTTGATTTATAACTAGAGAACAAAGCAAAAACACAGATGCTGAAGCTTAGCAAAAAGCTTTAAAAGCTTCTATTTGGTAATTTCAGTAGTTCAAAATTTTGAAACACTCATTCATGAACATTTTAAAGACAATGAAAACAAAAGATCAATTATTACACACTCTAGGGCATCTATAAAGTAACATCTCCTCTGTATCCGTTGTTGGGTATACTCTCATAATGGGAGATCTATATACAAATTCAGATGCTTTTAATAAATACAGTCAAACTTCTATATAACGAAGTCGCTAAATTCTGACAATAGAGAAATTTCGTTATAGAGAATTAAGATTTTTTTTGAAAATAAATTAAATACTATTTGTTTACATATGTAATACGAGTACATAAATGGACCCACTTCAAAACTGCTTCATCAACATCTTCGTACACACATGTTCTAGCACGTTTTGCTGCAGTTCCTACATCGATTCACGATTTTTTATAATGGTTGATAAACTGCTGGCAGGAATACCGAATATTCCTGCAATATCTTTTTTTAAACCTTTATCAACTTCTTGAAGCACTTTAATTTTTTCTGTAATGCTTAAACACTTTCGCTTCGTCATTTTGCGTAAACTGACCGTTTTTAAAACAGGCTTCTATTTCAATTTTCTGCTTTAAGGTGCCCATTAAGAAAAGACGCCATTTAAACATAAAGGGAGTCGTAAACTTGACAAAACCTTTACAATTCTTGGAAAACTTTCTATGACTGTACCGGAAGAACCTATAATAGACAATATTTGGGTACGAAATACCCAAAATCATTAAGATTTTCATAGATTTTATTTTTTTTACGCTAAAAAATTCGTTAAATAGAAATTTAATATCGCTATTTGGAAACAATTTTACGTGTGTTTTTGGTTAAAACTGCAGTGTGTAGCACAAAATTTCGTTATATAGAGAAATTCGCTATATAGACGTTCGTAATATGGGAGCTTGACTGTATTATGTATATTCAAATCTAAAATAGACACCTAGAAATGAATCTAGAAATAGATCGACGACGATATAGGAATGTCTAGAATACCTCAAAAGCGTCACATTGTATTTCTTTATTATAGTTTACAGATTCCAAAAAGTGCTCAATAATATGCTAAAATTTCCAACAGTGTATGACAATCATAATAGTATATTATTATACGAGTTTCATAAGGGCCTATTGTAGTACGCGTGGGTCCAATGGAACAAGTGCTACAATGCCCGCTATGAAACGAGTATAATATACTATTTTATCTACTTTGAGTTACTGATTATGTAGAAATTCAAAATTTCTGATATTAAAAATGTCGCATTACACAATCTAGGGATTTTTGGGCGTAACGTTGGCGAATTGTCAAGTGACAATTGCCCTAACGGGCAAAGTATCAATTTCGTTGTTCTGACATTTGAAACTTGAACTTGAAAAATTGTTTAATTAATTCCTTAAAAGTTAAGTTGATGTTA
Organism: Limonius californicus; assembly: GCA_014611495.1. Lineage (NCBI taxonomy): Eukaryota > Metazoa > Arthropoda > Insecta > Coleoptera > Elateridae > Limonius > Limonius californicus. Next base: position 36,066 of record JABXWE010004107.1, read on the forward strand.
TATTTGATTGTAGTAAATTTAATAAATACATTTCAGAGTTTGCGGTTATGTATTTGACATCTGACGTTTGTCGTTTTATGATCAAAGTGAAAGCAAATGTCACCAATCTTAAAAACCAAATAGTTACCAAAAACAGGTTAATAATAGATGATATTATTACCAAAAACAGTTTAATAATAGCCTCCATTATTAAACTGTTTTCGGTATCATAATGGACCTATTATTAGTTCAAAGTAGATAATAGTATATTAAAGAATTAGTTTTTTAAGGCACGTTTTAAAGCACGAGTCCATGTTTAGAAAACGAGCCGCGCAGCGGCGAGTTTTCTAAAGGACTAGTGCCTATAAATGCCTTAAAAAACGAATTCTTTATACTATTTTTTATACTTTGCGTTTATATTTATCAAAAATTAAAATTTTACTTTAATAATTTTCATTCTCATATTGGGTGGGTTGGTATTAAAGCGGTGTTGAATGTTTGAATAAATAAACTTTTGTTTTTATACTTTTTTGATTTGACAGGTTCAATTATTGTGTTCGCGATTTCATAAAAGGAAAATGGAAAACGACGTAATTTCTTGTACACCGCCTGAAATACGCCAAATGGCAGAAAACACAAATGCTGAACACACTACAATATCAACTACAAATTTACCAGCAGGAATAACTGTTCAGACTAAAGATTAGTGCAATATTACAGTTAATATTTACAAAAACTGTACAATTCAAAAATAACATTCCTATAGCAGGTATGAGTGCATTTAAATTGTGTTAAAAACTTAATAGTATTTTGTAGGTTAGTTTAATTTGACAGTTCACATTTTCTGTTCAACTGATAAGTTCAAGAGCAATTGTACCAACCTTTAAAAATAACATTTTGCGTGCATGTTTAAATTATTATAAAACCCAAATGACGTCATTCGCGTTTCGTAAGGAAAGCTTTATAAACGCAAAGTATAAAATTAGTATATTATTATACGAGTTTCATAACGGGCTTATTGTAGCACGCGTGGGTTTGGGGCACGACGAGCGTAGCGAGGAGTGCTCCAATGGAACAAGTGCTACAATGCCCGTTATGAAACGAGTATAATATACTATTTTATCTACTTTGAATACTTGTTATGTAGAAATTCAAAATTTCTGATAGAGTTTGTGGTTATGTATGTTCGACATCTGACATTTGTCGTTTTATGACCAAAGTGAAAGCAAATGTCACCAATCTTAAAAACCAAAAAGTTACCAAAAACAGTTTAATAATAGAGGATTTTATTACCAAAAACAGTTTAATAATAGCCTCCATTATTAAACTGTTTTCGGTATCATAATGGACCTATTATTAGTTCAAAGTAGATAATAGTATATTAAAGAATTAGTTTTTTAAGGCACGTTTTAAAGCACGAGTCCATGTTTAGAAAACGAGCCGCGCAGCGGCGAGTTTTCTAAAGGACGAGTGCCTATAAATGCCTTAAAAAACGAATTCTTTATACTATTTTTTATACTTTGCGTTTATATTTATCAAAAATTAAAATTTTACTTTAATAATTTTCATTCTCATATTGGGTGGGTTGGTATTAATAGTATTTTGTAGGTTAGTTTAATTTGACATTTCACATTTTCTGTTCAACTGATAAGTTCAAGTGCAATTGTACCAAACTTTAAAAATAAAATTTTGCGTGCGTGTTTAAATTATTATAAAACCCAAATGACGTCATTCGCGTTTCGTAAGGAAAGCCTTATAAACGCAAAGTATAAAAAGATATAAACATTATACATATTTTTAACTGTCATACATTAATAATTGACAGCTTATATTTCAAATTTTGTTAGGTTATTTATTTAATTAATCGATTACAGCAAAAATGGTCACAAAAACATATTACAATACTGCGAATTTAAAAATGTAAACAGTGGAACATAACATTTTCATATTAGAATCTTATTTTCATAATGGTACAAAGAATGAAAATGATGAATGGCAATATTCATTTCAAACCTATTTCACAAAATTTCAACAGCGTTATCCGAATGAGGCTTCAAACTTCACTTATTACAGTTTGTACCACACTGCCACGATTATTGTGAATAATTTTAGAAAAAGTGGAAGCGTTGAAAGGAAAACGGGATTAGAAAGACCTGTGAGAAGAACTGCAGAAGTTATTATAATGTTAACGATCAAATGGAAGCAATTCCTTCTAAGCTGATCAGAAAACTAAGCCAAAAAATGTATGTCAGACGGTACTTGCCGAACAATAAAAAAAAGTGTGAGCATGTTTCCACACAAAATGCACATGCTTCATCAACTTTTACCGCGTGATTTCCAACCCAGAACAAATTATTGTCTCTGGTTCTTGAACGACATCAATAATAATGACATAGAATCTTACTAGGTTCAGCGATGAAGCCTGGGTTCACCTCAATGGGTATCTTAATAACCAAAACATGAGAATATGGGCACTAGATAATCCGCATACGTGTGAACAAACACCATTTCATCCACAAGAGATCGGTTTATAGGTCGCTGTTTCAAGAAGACGAATAGTTTACAAATTTTTTACAGCAAATTTAACTACCATTATTATCTTCAAAATATCTTAACCCTCCTTTTCAATAAACTTCATGATGATGAAATTAGAAATGGTTACTTCCAGCAGGACAATGCCACAGCACTTACTGCTAATCGTGTCATACCATTTTTACAGAAATTTTATGATGATGGGTTAATATACAGTTGTTTTCACCAAGGTCACCCGATCTTACAGTTTCAGACTTCTTTCTATTTCCTTATCTAATAAACAAAATTTTTGGTAATCGACCACAGAATCTAGAAAATTTTAAAAATGCTATTTCACGAACTTACCCCTGATACTCAGATGAATGTGTTTCAAAATTTTAAGAGTGCGCTTATGTTTAGGAAATGTTGGTCAACATCTTTTATGAAATCCTTTATTTGCTTTGTTCTGGAAAGGCGTATGCAACAATTTTATTTCAAATAATAGTTTATTTATGTATATAGCCTATGATTGCATAATATCAGTACTTCGACATACATACATAGGGACCACAGAACACTCAAGACGGCAATGTAACCTTTAATATAGCTAACTAAAAGTATAGACAAACACAAGTGTTAATTTAAAATTTAATTTTAATTTAATTTTAAATTAATTTTAATTAATTAAATAAATAAATAATAAATTTGGAATGTGAACTGTCAATTATTAATGTATGACAGTTAAAATTATTTATAATGTTTACATCTTTATAATTACAGATTAGTAGAAGAAATGACTTTAAAATTCCAAGGGTGTCTTTGACTTGGGTTTTATTGATCTCACGGTATTAAATTTTGTACATTTTAACGAGCGACAGTGAGTAAAATTTTAAAATTGTACTGCTCGTAGTGCTCCAACACCAGACAACTCTATCAACTAATACTAAGTATTAAAGACAAACACTTACCAACTGCCGGAATTAGTGACAGAGGCCCAGTGGTTCTCAATAGTAAGGCTTATCGTGACACCTATCAGTGAACAGTACCATGAATAGCAAGTATTGCTGAACAGGTATAATCAACATTAAAAAAAAATTTTGTACTAAATGGCAAAAGAGTGTAAGCCTTCGGTTTTCTGTTGACATATTTAAAATTTGTATATATGAAAGAATGCTTTTTCCAGCCCAATTTAAATCTAAAAAATCCTCTTGGCTGTCCATTACTGGGACAACTACCCTAGAACAATGTTATTCTAGTAAAATCGAACTGAGAATAATATCACCAAGGCAACTACTGAGTTATTATCTACTGATCAACTACAACCCAACTGTTAATAAACAATTGCTCATTTGCGCAGTTTTCTTTATTTATTTACAGTGCAAACTCGAAAATAATAAGATGTTTAAAGTGCTCATTATCGGCTATTCCGCTGTTATTGCTATAAAGTGTTTATTATTATATATTTGTTGCTTTTTTTATAGTCTAATTAAATATTCCCTAAATTGGGTATTTTGTATGTTGATATTAAGCTAATAGTGCCACTAATGGCAATAAAATATATCACTGTCCATATTTTCTTCTTAATCGCAAAACTTTACAGAATATCTTCATAGTTAAATAATAGAACATTCTGCAACACTCAAAACGCCAAATCCCAAGAATAGTGATAGTAATCCCCCTGTAGTGGCTGAAAATAAATGAATTGGCAGTGTTGAGGAAAATTCAAAATCGTCATACTTACAAATTAAAGTCGTAAAATTGCACAATACACTTGCGGTAAGTGCAAAGAAAGTTTTATCTGCGAAATAGATGTGAAGAATTGCAATGTTTTTTCTAAAAATACAGTAATTAGTACATTCTGGAATTCGCGTTAAGGTATTTTTAAGACGTACCGAAGATACTCCTTGGAAATGTTACGAAAGAAGCTCTCTTTTAATTTGAAGGAACCGGTCAGTTTTCCATAGGATATTCGATAATCAAAATTAAGTGAAGCGCATAAGCTGTAGCAGTGGCACGTTTTCCTAGACATAAAATTTGCTTAATATTTTGTTTTGATGTGTTTGCACTTAAAATTTTAATAAACAGCTTTACTATTATGTTACAAAATTTATTTTTATACATATATACCGGGTGTTAGGGAAGTTGACCGAAAAATTTCTAGGGTAGAATTAGGGCGAAAAATGAAGTCGAATATTCCTTTGCCATTTTTGGCCCAGATACATAGTTTTCCCATAAATCCGTGTTAAAATTGGTGCCGCAAATTTTTTGAACTGCTGAATTAATCTCTATAATGCATTGTTTTTTGAAATCTAGCATATTACTTGCAATACTTTTTTAATATGTCAGATTTTGTTATTTGATAAAAATTTGACGTTTTCAGTAGAATAATCTGTCAATAATTTTTCGGTGTATTTATTCAACGGAAATGCTAGTATTTACATCTGCAGAATATGCCGATATGCTTTTTGTGTTTGGGGAATGTGGCGGCAATGCAATTTCTGCAGGTCGGCGTTATGCAGAGCGCTTTCTACAACGTCGAATACTACATCGAGAAACATTCACAGCGGTGACACAAAGGGTTACAGAGACAGGATCCGTCTTTCCTAGACCACGCGAAGCAGGGAGAGAAAGACAGGTGCGTGTCTTGGATGCGGAAGTAGAGATTCTCAATCGTGTTGAAAATGATGCGTCAGTTAGCACACGCGAAATCGCGCGAGAAGTAGGTGTAAGCCATTGGACCGTCTGGAGAACTTTACATGAGAACCTTCTTTATCCATACCACGTGCAACGGGTTCAAAGCTTAGAGGAATATGACTATGCCCCTAGGATTAATTTCTGCCGGTGGCTTTTGCAGCAGACTGAACAACATCCAGAATTTCTTTCCAAACCCCTTATGACAGACGAGTGTTGTTTTACCAGGGATAGTATACTCAATTATCATAACACTCATGTCTGGGCGGATGAAAATCCACATGAAGTCCGTCAGAAAAATGTTCAGCGTCGTTTTTCTATTAACGTTTGGGTAGGAATTGTTGGGGATTTTCTAATTGGTCCTTTCGTGTTACCCGCTCGGCTAAACAGTGCACACTATTTGCAGTTTTTAAGGGACCATCTACCAGATCTGCTAGAAAATGTCCCACTGGCCACACGGCAAAATATGTGGTTCATGCACGATGGTGCCCCAGCTCACTTTAGTTCGTGACCACTTGGACATAACATTCCCAAATAGATGGATCGGCAGAAATGGACCTATTGCTTGGCCGGCCCGAACACCTGATTTGAATAGTTGCGATTTTTTTCAGTGGGGAAACATGAAAGCTGTTGTGTATCGTACACCTGTAAGAAATGCTGAAGATCTCCAGCAATGCATTATGACTGTTGCTGACAGCATTCGCAACGACGGGTTAGAAATTCTTGCCAGGGTAACAGAGTCCTTTACGCGCAGAGCCAGAGCTTGTATCAGGGCAGACGGCGCCCACTTTGAGCAATTTCTTTAATGTTCATTTTTGTATTGATTAAATTTTTATTTACTGTTTATTTGTTTACATGTTTCTTTAAAAATAAAGTTTTCAAACATTAATAGTGTTGCTTGTGGTGTTAAAAAAAAACAGATCGATCAATTTTTTCACATCCCTTCTCACATGCTAGATCAAAAAACCGTGCATTATCAAACTTTAATTTAAGCAGTATAAAAAATTGGCACCAATTTTAACAGTTATTTATGAGGAAACCATCCATTTAAGCCAAAAACGGCAAATGAATATTCGCTTCATTTCGGCCACTGATTCACCCCTAGAAATTTTTCGATCGATTTCCATAACACCCTGATATATATATATATATACAAGGTGTTCCTAAATTGCCTTAAAAGCTTCAGTTAAACTTTTTCCTTTAAGAATTCTTAAGACAAAACAGCAAGAAAACATTTGTTCCGCAGCCTAGTTTTCTTGTACGATGGTATTAACGTTCATACCTTTAATGCAGAATTTTAACCAAATGGTTATAAGAAATTAAGTAAAATATGTATTTGCTTAATGAGGAGACTTAAATTAATTCAAAACCGCTAATTAACATTGAATTAGCAATTTAGTTCTTCGTTTGGAAGTACTGTTAAAAATCATACTTTTGGTAAAAGTACAATTTGACAATGCAGGTGCATGCGTAATGTGATAAAAATTTCGAAAATCTGTTGTTTGCGTTTTGACACGTGTGTCAAGTAAATCAATTTTGAATTGACATTACGAATTCTGCATTAAATTAGCCTTTAATTCGTGTTATTGAGTTAAGCTCGATAGGAAGTTTGTTGCAATTTTGAGGTCTATATCGGTTGTAGAAAAAGTATACTTGAAGCTTTTAAGGCAATTTAGGGACACCCTGTATATACGAGGGCTGTTCTATTTCTGCTGAGCCTAGTAAAGTAATACTCAATTTATTGAAAAAACTCATTTATTTATAGTTTTTCAAGGTATTCTCCTACCCAGTCAATGTATTTTTGCATCCGTGAAAACCAATCTTCAAAACATTTTCTTCAATCTTTCCGCGTTAGGTTATTTATTTCATTTTTAAATGGGCCAACCGCTTCTTCGGCCGATGTAAAACGTAAACCCCGTAATTTATTCTTTACACGAGGAAATAAAAAGAAATCATTAGGTGCTAGGTCTGGACTATACGACGAATGACCCATTATTTCAATGTTTTGGGCATTCAATTACACAGTCTTTCGAGCAGCAGTGTGCGCCCAAGAGTTATCTTGATGCAAGATGACCCCTCCTCTTGGACGTTTTTCGTGAACATTTTGGAGAACTTGAGGCAAACAAACTGTATTGTACCATTCAGCATTAACAGTACGACAATCCTCCGGTGCTACAGTGGAAACATGTCCAGTAATTCCAAAAAATGTGGCGACTATCTTTTTTTACGAACAACTTTTGTTGGAGCTGATTCGTTCTCAAAGACCCAAACTGCCGACTGTTGCTTTCTTTCGGAATCATAGCAGTATACCCATTTCATCACCTGTAATGATGTTGTACACCAAATGAGACGATCTATTGTCAAAGTGATCCAGCGCAGATCTGCAATATGCCGCACGGTTTTCTTTTTGAACTGGAGTGAAATTGTAAATCCAACGGGCACAAAGCTTACGCACCATCAAATGTTTGTGTAAAATGGTGTCAATTACGTTCACACCAATCTTTAAAGTTGCTTGTATACTCCTGGCAGTAACATGTTGGTTCTCTTCAACCATGTTTCCTACAAGATCAATATTCTTTTCGGTAATTGCCGTTTTTGGCTTAGGAGCTCGAAAGTTGTTACTTAAGGAAAGTCGACGACGTTGAAATTCATTGTACCACCGTGTTACGGTAGCTAAGGAACACGACTTGTAACCAAACACTCTATTCATTTCCTGAAAACATTCTTTACGACTTAAGCCACGCGTGAAATTGTAAAAAATTACAGCTCGAGAATGCTCTTTATCCAATTCCATGATTTATTGGGGAAAGGATTACTTTAAAATTATATAATTTAAAAACCTTCAAGTATATTTGGCAACTTTCACTTTAATTAAACTTGTAAACAACTACGTTAAAATGTCAAGCAAACTTTCTTTCAAAATAGCTCAGTCTGTTAGGCTTAGCGAAAAGAGAACAGCCCTCGTATATTGTTTGTTTCTTGAATTATGAAAACTAAAACTAATCTTCGGCTTCAACCGCGGGACGCATAACCACATAAGAATAGACTTGTAGGTTGTCTGTTTGGACAAAGTTATGTGTTAAGGGTTCGCGTCATATTAGTCAAAAGACAATCAATATGTGAGTATGACACAAGTGTAGATTTGACGTTGCACTTGCACGCATTGTTGCAGAAACATCCATTCGAGTAAGTTCTTAGTCATTGAAACCGTCCGTACGCTGAATGTATGTCTTTTAAATTATCATCCAAAATCAGGATAACCGCCATATCTGAATGACTTATCTATTTCCGCTTCTCTTAAGTTAATACCATTCTTTTTCTTTCTTTGTTCATTTTTGAATTTCAGAATTCTTTGTCACAAGCGATTGCCTTCTTCCGTTTACTATCAATTTTCAACTGACTATGTCCCATAAGTTGAGATAAAACGCCCCGTAGCGTTGTTTAGCATTGCATACTGAACACAAAACAGTCAGTATATTTATTTTTCGCAGGCTAATTTCTTCACATGAGCTTCTTGAAGAAATTCGAATGTAGCGTATCTTTAGCAACGAAGCTAAACTAATACATATTCCCGATAAAAATTAGCATCAAGGCAAATCTAAGCAAAGCCGATAGTAATTTTTATGTTCAAGCATACTGCCATACTTACCGTGCGGTGGTGGATAATCCTAAAAGCGTCGTTTCCTCTGTAACAAGAAGATAGTTATTTAAAAAAAAAGTTAGTTGTGCAAAAGATTCTCTTTGTATGTTTATGGACTAGCGAATATTTAGGTCTGTCTAACTACTTATTGGTTGAATTATTATTATTAAAAATATCTACACGTAAATTTGTCACGGGCAAAAATAGCACCTACATAAAGATTCTTTTAAAAAAGCATCGACAACATAATTTACTCTATTTGCAGTTTGGTGTATCATTTTTATGATGTTAATTTCCACATTTAACACTGGAAATTTGTAATAACTGCACTTACTTGCACTTGGTTCTCATTCGATTTAATGAAAAACTAAGTTTTCCGTAAAAACATTATCTATATTAACTAAAACTTTTGAGTAGTCCTTTGACAATATGTATGTATGTATGTATGTAAATTTTAATAGCCCTATTTTCGACGCGACATTACCATTTAGATGCCTATCCTTACCTGTCACCTTCTTGTTGGCACAATTTTCAACAGCGAAATTTTTATCCGACACGATTTGTACTTAACACTATTTTTGACGTTATTTTAGATGGTGTTGATTTACCCGACGCTATCTTCACCTGCTGCTATCTTCACCCGGCATTCTTTTTGTTCCGATTATTTTCGACAGTGACATTTTTATCTAACACTATTTGCTCCCGGTGCTAATTTTGAAAGCACTATTTTCGACGGCAATACTTTTACCCGGCATTTTTTCTGCTGGCATTATTTTCGAAGGCGATATTTGTACTCCACAGATGGCGCTGATTTACCTCCCGCTATCCGTACCCGGCACTCTTTTTGTTGGAACAATTTACAACAACGAAGTTCCTACCCGGCACTATTTATACTTGGCGCTATTATCCATGACGTAATTTTTACTGGGCGTTGTTTTAGATGATTGATTTTACCCTACGTTAGCTTTACCTGTTACTTTCTTTGTTACTACATACTATTTTGGACAGAGACTTTTTAGTCAGCGCTATTTGTATTAGCCGGTATTTTTGAGGGCACTATATTCGACAGCGACATTTTTACTCGTTAGATGCGCTGATATAATCGCCGCTATCTATACACGGCACTTTTTTTGTGTACACTATTTTCAACAGCGACATTTTTACCCGGCGCTATTTGTACCCACCACTAGTTTTCATAACGCTATATTCGACAGCGACGTTATTACCTGGAGAAAATTTTGATTGTGCCATATTCGACAGCGACATTCTTATTCGTTAGATGGCGCTGATATAACCGCCGCTATCCATACACGGCACTCTTTTTGTGTACACTATTTTCAAGAGCGACATTTTTACCCGGCGTTATTTGTACCCACCGCTACTTTTGATAACACTATATTCAACAGGGACATTATTACCTGGCGAAAATTTGGATTACGTTATATTCGGTGGCGACATTTTTACTCGTTAGATGGCGCTGATATAACTGCCACTATCCATACCTGGCACACTTTTCGTTTATACTATTTTCAACAGGGACGTTTTTATACGGCATTATTTGTACCCGCCGTTAGTTTTGATAACGCTATATTCGACAGCGAAATTATCATCTGGCGAAAATTTGATTGCGCTATATTTGACAGCGACATTTTTACTCATTAGATGGTGCTGATATAACCGCCGCTAACCATACACGGCAGTCTTTTGTGTACACTATTTTCAACAGCGACATTTTTACCCGGCGTTATTTGTACCAGCCGCTAATTTTGATAACGCTATGTTCGACAGCGACTTTATTACCTGGCGTAAATTTGGATTGCGCTATTTTCGATGGCGACATTTTTACTCGTTAGATGGTACAGATATAGCCGCCGTTGTCCATACCCGGCACTCTTTCTGTTTACACTGTTTTCAACAGCGATACTTTTACCCGGCGTTATTAGTACCCACCGCTAGTTTTTATAACGCTAGTATTGACGGCGACGTTTTTACCCGGTGTTATTTTAGATGCCATTGCTTTACCCGACCCTATCTATACCTGAAAATCCTTTTGTTGGCACTATTTTAGACAGCGACATTTACACCAGGCCTGTTTTTAACTGCACTGCTTTATGATTTACACCTTACACCTTACATATTACACCTCACACCGCACACCTTACACCACACCTCACACCTCACTTCTCATACCTTACACCTCTCATTACTCACCTTTTACCTTTGACCTTTCACCTTTCACGTAAGAAATTAACAATGTAACTTCAAATTGTTTTTAAATTGAAATTGAATGTAATAGAAGTGTAAAATTTGTGATATTTAAAATATTGTCTGTTATTCCCGTTATTAAAACACCATATATGCAAAAATCTCATTAATTTGCCGTATAATTGCGTTTATTTAATTTTTGTATGATGAATGATCTGAACAGATTAATAAACAGGCAACCCGTTGAACACAAAGTTTATGGGTTGCCTAACTTACCCCTATAATTACCACTGTACCAATTAAGAGGTAGAATATACGTTTATCAAGACATGGCCAACTCTAAACAAGTCTTAAATACAACGAGTATCAATCAAAACTGAAGTTTTTTTACTGTTAAGTTTTAGGTAAATGGGAATTTTCAAGTCGACAAATAGTCTACATTGGGGCCCAATGCCACATTCGCTGGCTTACAAGCCTCCACTACGTGTTGGGCATTAGATAATTTCCAAAGCATACTGGTTTGGATTTTAGCAAAATAGTATACAGGCAATGTAATGAACAGTTTCTTTTAACCCCATATGGTAATTAATAAACTTGATAACGGCTGTTTTGTTTTGTGGATTAAATTTCTGAATTAAATGAATTTACGACATCCTACTAGCAACCACATATAGTTCTTACGATGAGCAATTTTCAGTTTCGGATTAGCGCTTTATTTGCACAGCACAAACTGAACGCATTTCTGTCTTTGTTAGTTGCTTGCAGATTCATATTTCCGACAAAGACGCATGTCGTGGTAACATCTGCGAACGAAACAAGACCTACACTGTACGTGTAACGTATTCTGTCGGCTGACACGTTTAGTAGAAAGAAACAGAGATACTTGAAGAATGTCGCGCAGATGTAGGCAAACGGCACTATGTAAATCTGTTTCAGCAGTAGGTATTTAAAATGTTTTAGTGGTCGATATTATTTTTAATATAATATTTTATTCTCTAAAGATACCTAAGAGTTTTTATTTACAATGTTGTTTATTACTGAAATTGTGGAAATTGATATTACGAGGTTGAAGATAAGTTAATAGCATTTTTGTTATACAGCCAATTATAGGTAATTACAGTTACTGGAATGTATTATTGAAAATGGTAAATGGTAAAACATACACTTGGGGAACTGAGAAGTGAAAACTATTTCGACGACAATGTCGGAGCCTTTGTCAACCCCGTCCCAGATCCGGTCAAAATTATGACAACCAGATGTGTAAACACTGTTGAGGGTCGACAAAAGCGCAGTTTGGCTTAATTGGGTACCTTCTA
>JABXWE010004108.1:0-13441 GCA_014611495.1 Limonius californicus
AATGGTTTACTATTGGTTTCAAAATTTGAAAATTATGTGAATTCTTCGTAGTCAGTAATTGAAAATGTAAATAAAATATCAAACATAACATAATAGTGGTAGCGTTAAATAACTGTGTTGTTTATTCTCCATTGTATTTATATTAGCTTAACGGTTTTAGAAAAGTGACTTTAGTTTCTTCATTATAAACGACAAACCGTCAACATCAATTCAAATAAGTAGTAACAATCCACCAAGTAAAATCATGCAATAAAGTTTGTTGTTAATTAACTAACATTCAGAGCTGTAGGTTGGGTATGCAACTTTTCTTTATAAGCTTACTAGAATTCAGAAAATACGAAAATATTTTGAAAAGTTCTGAGGAAATGTATAGTTAGATGACATTACTAGTTGTTTAGTGAAATACTGAATCTTACATAGTCGTGAAAACCCCGATTATGCCAATATTAGAGGTTTTACAGTTGCTAATGCAATCTCAGATGCACGTGCTTTCCGCATATTAACTGAATACTTTAGTATAAAAAAAGCGATCCAGAAAATAGGTACCACGATTGCTGACAAATAAGGGCATATCCAAATGCATCCAGTCATTACGGGGCTACTAAAATTACTCAAGATAAGCGTTTTCTATTGTAACCCTAGCTTCATTAATAGGAGACCTTTCAACCTGTGCTTTTTTAACTAGTAAACAACATATTCAAGACTGAAAAAAGATTTTTAAAAACCGAATAATCAGCCAAACTGGTGATAAAAACTGCCAAAAGTAGTGCAAACAATCCGTGAAATCAAATTACATTTATAATGAAATTTTTCATCTTATTACAAACTACCAAGCTTTAAGAATGTAACACATGAAACCCCAATGTCAATGTTTATCTAATTTTCTTAAAATCGGAACAACTTCAAGATTCTGCACACATGTTTTCATTGTATACCATATGCATTGACTTTTAGATTGGTTACAGTTTGCTTTATAGCATTCAGGTAAGCAGCCCTAAGACCAGGAAGGGACAGGGAAAGCAATACAATGGTTTTCCGATTTAAAAGATTACACTTCATACAATCTAAACCGAATTCAAGTTCTACAACATAATACTCAGAGGATTGCCATCAATATCCAGTGATACATCACGAATCAACAACTTCACCTTTAGCTAAGTATTCCAATTTTCAACCACAGAAGAGCACACCAAGAAAGTATCCAAGCAAATTCATCAAAATCTGCCTACCTGTTCAGGAGCAGTATTTTATTAATAAGAACTTCTAAGAAGACCTAGTAGAATGTAACCTAACTTACCTCAAGATGTATATTTAACCGATAGTGATCTAGACTAATTTTTACAAGAATAATAAATAGAGTAATATGTTTAACGCCATCATAAATAGCAATTATATTTTTGAACTGTACATATACCAATGAATTAAAAACAATTTTGAATACAAACTTCTCCCGACCATATTAATATTTGTAACAGATAAAACTTGGTTCCACCACTATACACCCCAAAACAAACTAAGCAAACAATACAATCATAGTCATACTTAAAGAAGGTAATGTCTGTAACGCCTAATGAAAAAGTGATGGGAGTGATTTTCTGAAAAGAAGAAAAAAAAAGTGATTTTTCGTGAAGACCATGTATGTACCCGCACAAGTGTTGTTTCCAACGCAAAAGTAAATAAATTGAAGTACAATTTGCTGCACCATATCAATAATTCGCCCGATTTAGCAGCTTCAGGTTCATCAGCTCTATCTAATCCCACGGCTGAAAAAATTCTTTGGTGTAAAGAGATTTTCATCGAACGAAGAAGTTAAATAATCAACTGAAGAATATTTTGCAGATTTTGACGTATCATGATAGTACAATACCTTAGAATATCAGGCCCAAATACAATCGTGTAAACGGGGATTATTAAAAATATAAATAATATTAAAACAGTATACAGTGTGTCCCAAAACGTACCGGCAATATTTCCAGAACTTATTTGGAGTCGAAAAGTCCATATAAACGGGTGTGGGTCTGAATGCCGACAGCCGCAATCCCGACAGCTGAAATCCCGAGAGCCGAAATCCCGACAAACCAAAATCCCGAAAGCCAATATCTCGACAACCCAAAATCCCGACAGCCGAAATTGTAGTAGGTAGTTATTAAATAACTCCGGTAAAAAATATATTACGTACGAATAAGGAATTAATTTTATTGCGAAATGAGCGAGTAGCATAGACCGCTCAGCCATCGTTTTCATGACAGGTAGATAAGTATTTGAATTCCCCTCGTACTATAACACACTTGTGCGGTAGTTTGATGTTTGATGTTACGACACTCCCATAAACTTACACTATTAGCATAACATTTAACTCTGCATTTCGGCTTGTCGAGATTATGGCTTGTCGGTATTTCGGCTAGTCGGGATTATGGCTTGTCGGGATTTAGGCTGTCGGAATTTCGGCTGTCGGAATTTCGGCTAGTCGGGATTATGGCTTGTCGGGATTTTGGCTGTTGGAATTTCGGTCGTAGGGATTGCTGCTGTCGGGCTTCTGACGGGCACCTCATATAAACATATGTCCTAAAAGTAACAGTTAACGATTTATCGTTTATTTCATAATTTATGTGGCTAAAATTTTAGTTCAGCGGATTTCTGAAATACTGATCTAGTTGCCATGATCGCGTCTTTTGTCTGGTAACATTTGAACATCGTTTTTAACAAATTATTGTTTGTAACTTGCCAGTTTATTACTGTGATACTGAAGTTATTGGCTTCTTCTTTGTATCCTTATTCCCATCGTAATTCACAAGTGATTCACAATGCCAGTGTTATTTTCAAATGAAGAATATGCAAATATTCATTATGTTTACGGTCTGTGTGATGGAAATGCTTTTGCAGCACAAGATATCATAGAAGATATCCCAATAGAAGACTGCCTACGCGTGCAGTTTTCCTTAATTCACATTGTCAATTGAGGGAACATGGTGTTATGATCTTTTAAAATTTGCCGCTATATATGAATTAATTTCTTAATTTAGTTGCCGCTTCGTAGGAATTAAAGACGTTATTTTAATTACATCTTTACATTGAATATAGTTTTGGTTATTTTGCGTCTTTCTAAGTTTGAGTTATGTTGACAGGTCCCTTTGTAGGCTCAAAATTGCCGAATATTGTTTTTTTTTGCGCTTGACCTTCGACGCTTCTGAGAATCAACGTGCCAAATTATTCCAGATCTTTCTAGAACATTTCATGAAGTTTCGAAATATGGCGCAATCTGTTGGGGGAATGAAGAGCCATGTTGCGTTTTTTTAGGCAGTCAGTTTTCAACCTCGAATGGCTCCGGGTCTCCGAAAATTCCATCAATAGGGGGGCCGTAATTAGTTAAGTGTTGCAGGGGCGGCTTTTGGGTTTTTCTTTGAGGGGTGTCCGATATGTGTGAGTTTTTTCTCGCTGTTTTACCAAGAGGTACAAACAGACCATCGACTACTGTCGGATCTAAAGAAAACACATTGGATTCAATCCCGGTAAACGCAATTCTTTGTGAATTAGCCGATCGCCTTTGGCGGATTAATTTTCGAGCCCAGCTCCTGTCCCTCTGCTGTTACCGTCGGTGCGAACAACGCATCAAAGTTCCCTGAGGTCGTCTACCCTTTTTCCCGGACCTGAAAGTACCCCAGACTACACCTGCATCGGGGAAAGAAAGAAGGAACAACCCCAATATTGTGCCGGCCGCTCCTAGAATCGTTCAAGGTAAAAATCTAGTTTTTGAGTTGTGAGAAAGAAACCCTTTTTTTTTCGCGTAAACTTGCAAACTTCAAATTTTGCCTTCATGTAACTAGAAAAACGACCTTCAGTTGCCGTTTGTGGTGTTTTCTGTTAATTATAAAGCTAACAAATTATACCCTGTTTAATTCTTGTGAACTTCAGCGTCCCTGGTACACGTAGCTGTATGAAAAACGTAAATATCGTTGCACCAGCGGCGACAAGTTTTTTTTTAAAGTTCTAAAAGTAAAAATATGTAATCCAGAATCATACAGTTATCATTTGTTGTCATGTATTGTGTCATTTTTAACAATTTAATTATATGTGTGTTAAAAATTTACTGCCTCTTATTATTGTGTCTTTTGTACTTGTTTGTGTACGAGTTTTGCAAGCTTCAAATATATAGGAGGAGGCACAATAAGGTGAGTTCCATTCCCGTAAGCTGTTGGCGTTTCGGCCTTCCACGAGGACCTACAATCAGCTGGATTTGGAAGGTGGCGCCCACAAATTTTGACTTACCCTGTACACAACTGAAGATTTCCTCCCGTAAGCTATTTTCACGAACTCCCCCTACTCCTCTGAGCTAAACTGTAGGCCTTTTTCCACCTATTCGGTTACGAGTCGTCGGAAAGGCTCGATTGGCCCGTAACAATGGCACTTTCAATGTAAGACATGCCGTCGGCCAAGAAGTTGTCGGTAGTAGTAGTGTGCAAAGAATTAATTACGTACTGGAATATGTAGAAACCAGGTTTGGAGAATAATAAGTAGTGCTCGCTTACATCCATATCATCAAAGAGTTCAAGCTCTAGAGTCTAGGTAATGGTTTTGAAGCTCATTTAAGATTTTGTAATTGGGTACAAAATAATCAAAACCTACCGCATATTTTATGAGCAGATGAAGCTTCTTTCACACGAGATGGTATCAATAACTATCATAATTTTCATGAATGGGCTGCAGAAAATCCTTATTTAAGAAAACGCTCGCATTTTTAACATACAGATTTAATGTTAATATGATAAATGGTATTCTTAATGATCGTCTGATTGGACCATTTGAACGGCCACACCGTTCGAATGGTGCGAATTACGAATATTTTCTAGAAAACTCTTTACCCTTATTACTGGAAGATGTGCCATTAAATATTAGACGTGCAATGTGGGGCACGATGCACATCAATGTCTTCGTGTTAGAGCTTGGCTTAACGCACATTTTCGGGAAAATGGATTGGAGTAGGAGACCCGTAGTATGGCCACCGCGTTCTCCGGACCTGATTCCATTAGAATTTTATCTTTGGGGTCACATGAAACAGATTGTTTATGCAACTGAAGTGCACACCGTAGAATAATTACGCCAAAAAATACAGCAGGTTGTCGATATGATTAGGAATATCCGAGCAACCATATTAAGAACGCAGCGATCACTTCTTCGACGTGCAGCTTTGTGTATCGAACACAATGGAGATAATGTTGTACATTTCTTGTAAATAAAATAATAAAAGTGTATTAGAAAACGATTAATTTCATAAAATTCCTAAAATATTAGCCACATAAATTATGAAATAAACATTAACTCGTTAACGGTTACGTGTAGGACATATGCATTTATGGACTTTTAGACTCTAAATGAATTCTGGAATTCATATTTGAAATATTGCCGGTACGTTTTGGGACACCCTGTATATATTTCATATGACTCTGGCATATAAAAAGGAGTCAAATAGTTGACAGCTTCGTTATTATAAATAGCTTCCTTATTTTAAGCAATTTTAAATAAAACAAATGTAAGTACATAGACGGTATTCATAAATGCTTACTAAAGTATTGTATAATATAACAGTTCCGTTCGCAGGTTCTTCTTAGCGAAAGGTTTACAAACAAAACCTAATTACAACAAAGAATAAGTTCATTATTTCGAATTTCCACCGCGAATTCCATGGTTAATTGAGCCGGTTAGAAGTTTCTGAATTTTTTTAGAAATTAATGCAACAAACCTTAGAAAACCACACATTATTCCAAAAAGCATTAGCAGTGAACAACAACCATATTCATTTAAATTAGAAGGCAGAGGTCACTTTTCATTAAAGGGGTTTTCACATGTTGACTACTTCTACATTTTCAAATGAAAACTTAACAGTATATATTTACAGCATTTATTTTTTTATATCGGATATGAAAAACCAGTTATTTAAACATCACCACAATTACGTTTCTTGGAATAACAAAATGAACTTGTGCGTAGACTATTTCATAGTAAACCAACCTGTATACAAATCAATTCCTCAAATTATACTGCACTGAAACACGTCAAAATCGAATCACAGACTAGCATTGATTGGCGTACTGCTTACAATTTTATACTTCAGTTAGCTGAAAAGGTTTGTTGGTTTGCTATTGCTGGAGTAAAAGGGTATATTTAACTGATAACTAATAAAACGATGCAGACATGTGGTGCATGAAATGCACAGAGCTCGATGCATTTATTTCAACGATTCGTAACGTACAAGATAACAAATATTAGATTGTAATACCCACTTAAGGGGAAGTGCCACTTAAATGAAAGACCAAGCATGGCTGCAATGAGTTTAAGTATACATTTTATAGCTTAATCTAGAATTCTGGAACGAAGAAGGTTTAACATTGGCTTAAAAAAATATGAAATAATTACAGTTTTTTAACTGCAATTCTCTCGATTTCTTCTACTTTTATTCTTCGCTTTAATTTCAAGATACAATACTTGACAAATCGATAGCAGATACTAATCTGGCGTTTAACAGGTTTCCGAACTTGAATTTGACAAAATATAATATACAAGGTGTCCTGAATATAAAAAGACACAGCTTGTCTACCGCGTCTTGAGTGAATTAGGCCGATTAAACCAAACACACCTTACTACAAAAGTGCTTCCTTCGAGAATATAGCTTGAGATTTCCAAATCGGCGACTACCAGACAGACAACAAACAAAGATGGCGCCTTAAAGAAAAAATAATATTTGTAACGTTGAGTATATTTCAGAGACAAAATGTCGGATCAAGGTGAAAATTGGTGCACATCCACTTCAACGGAAGCCGAACATTATCAACGTAAGCATTCTGTATATCGTAGAGGGCGCTGTCGCTATATTTTCTTCGTATGTCTTTTAACATAATTTTCTACTATTAACATTTTTGTTCTTATGGGTAAAGGTTTGATATAAGTTATTTTTACATAAAACAAGGTGTAGGTACTTGTTTCATGTCCATGAAATGTACTGTTTTCAAGGAAAACGCGCCTAAGCATTTCAGTATACTAACTTAATGCATTTGTTACATATTTTCAAGTTGCTAGCTGTTAGTTTAACAATATTAAACCAGTGTATTGTTGTTTTGCCCAGTTACTATCGAATTTATTAAATTGTTGTTGTGTTACGTATTTTTAATTTATTCTGTTTATTAACATTTAAGATACAAAAAATCAGCCGACAGCTTTCCCCTCAAGTGGATGTGTACTAATTTTCAGCTAGTGCAGCCATTTCTGAAATACACTCAATGTAAAAAATATTTTTTCTTTTTCTTCTTAGGGAAGCTCTTCTGTACTAAGGTATGTTTGATTTAATCGATCCTATTTCGCCTCAGGAAGCCATAGTTAAGCTGTGTCCCTTTACTTTCAGGACACCCTGACGGGGTAAAATCTGACAGCGCGCCTTCTATCGAATAAAAAGTAAAGCCATAGGTCCCGTGCCATTGCGATGTATAAAGAGGGCCACATACGAGTGTTTGTGTCTTAAGACATGAACGAGCAACCATCAAAGTGCAAACAATATCGTGTGTCTGTGTGCAAAATAGCACCAAATACACGTGTGCGCATTCGAAAAGGACCTCGTAGTTATCAACCTGCCTTCGCTTGAAAGCAATCCGTGCGTGCATGAGTGCATGTTAATGTTCTAATGCAGGGGTCACCAAATGGCGGACCGCGGTCCGGATCCCGACCGCCGACGTATTTTGTGCGGACCTTAAGAAAACAGTAAAATTCATTACCTAAAATTTTTATTTATATATGTCAGAAAGAATCTATGAATATCAAAATAAAGATCTGTGGTAATTTAATTTAGCCCGCGCTTTGTCTTCTTTGCAGCTCATCGGATAGCCGATATTCTAGCCGTGGCGACGAAGCGACGCGCGCGAATGAATGGCCACAGTGGGCAGACATCGTCAATTGAAATCATTTCTTGACGAAGTTAATGCACAATATGACGATCTACTGCTGCATAACAATGTACGGTGGTTAAGCAAAGGCTGCGTTTTACAAAGATTCTTCGCCATTTTAGAAGATTTGAAGATATTTCTTTCTAATACTGATCATGCTCAGCAAACGCCTATTTATGTTTTCTACGCGAAAAAGAAAATATGGCTGCCATCGCATTTTTATCGGACATTTTTAAACATATTAATGACCTGAACCTTAAGCTTCAAGGGAAAGGAAAGCTTGTATGGAAACTTCTGTTAGAAGTGAGAAGCTTTTCGCGAAAACTCGATCTTTTGAATAACGATCTTGATACAGAACGCTTGAACTTTCCTAATTTAAAAATAGTGAACAGTGGCAACAAGATTGACGTCGCCCAGTACAAGACTTTCATTAATGATCTTAAATCGGAATTCGAAAACAGATTCGCAGACTTTAAGAAAATTGAGAATGTTGTGGAAATTCTCAGCAACATTTACTCTCTGCAGCCTGATGGTGAATGGAGCAATGAAGCTGCAAATGTTTTCGGGAGTAATAAAGCTGCTCTACAGATGGAAATGATCGATTTCCAAGAAAATACTGTTTTAAAACACAAAAATACGGAAGTTCTTTGCCAAGAATTTTGGATAAAATTTGTGAGTGGTAATAAATACCCAGAACTAAAAAATTTAGCTTTGAAACTTTGTACAATGTTTGGAACAATATATATTTGTGAAGCAGCGTTTTCTAAGATGAACTTCATTAAAAATAAATTTCGATCTCGACTTACCGATGACCATCTCCTGGATTTAATGGCAATAGCTTGCACCAAATTAACTCCAGGCTTCAGACAGATAGTTCAAAGTAAAAAATGTCATTTTTTGCATTAATATTAGATATTTACTTTGTTATTTTTGTGCATTAGGTAGTTAGATGTATCCTGAATAAAAAATTATTCAGGTTTCTTTTTGTTTTATTTGTTAATTGACATTTTAAATCCTGGTTGCTAGTTATCATCTACCAAAAGGACCGCGACAGTCTGATACTTTTTAAAAACGGACCCCCAATGAAACTAATTGGTGACCCCTGTTCTAATGTGTGTGGCTTAGAACACACAATATTATATACAGTTTACGGCAACAAGTAGTCAACCCGGCTTTCATTGAAAACATTTTATGGATCGATGAAGCCACATTTACCCGTAACGGAATGTTTGATATGCACAATATGCATCATTGGGCCGATGAAAACCCTCAAGCCTTGCATCAAACTAATCACCAGTTTAGATTCAGCGTCAATGTATGGGCTGGAATTATCGGAAATAGACTAATAGAGCCACACATTTTGCCTCGTCGATTAAACGCCGAAAATTTTGTCTATTTTTTAAACAACGATTTTCCGGGATTGTTGGAGGAAGTACCGTTACTTGTCAGGAGAGACATGTTACCTCAGTTAGATGGAGCTCCAGCCCACTGGGGGCTTCAAACTAGGGATTGTTTAAACCAAAACCTTCCAGGGCGGTGGATCTGGCGCAATGCTCCGATATCATGGCCCGCAAGAAGTCCCAACCTAAATGTCCTAGATTTTTTCTTTTGAAGCATTTAAAAAGTTCTTGTTTATGAAGTAGAAATTGACACCGAAGAACAACTTAACTTATTGAACGAATTAATAATGCAGTTAGAGAAATAAAAAATTGTAACATGCTGCAAAATCTAATACCAAACATTATTACTCGGTGTACCAAATGTTTAGAAGTTGCAGGTAGTCATTTTGAACAGCTATTGTAACCAAAAAAGGAGTTAAATTTAAATAAAACGTATTCAATCTTGAGTTGTAAATTATTTCGTTAATTTTAGAGGGTATCCATGAAAAACATGAACACATACTTGATTTAATTGCAGATTCACAAACATATACGCTCAAGGGTAACTAAATGCATGTCTCTTAGCTTTAAATTGTACAGCGTTGCCAAATTAAA
The DNA here is from genome assembly GCA_014611495.1 of Limonius californicus. Classification (NCBI taxonomy): domain Eukaryota; kingdom Metazoa; phylum Arthropoda; class Insecta; order Coleoptera; family Elateridae; genus Limonius; species Limonius californicus. Next base: position 9,923 of record JABXWE010004108.1, read on the forward strand.
AAACCTTTAAGTGCTTATAATTTAAAGACTATTCGACCAAATTGGTGTTAAAGTTTTTTGCTTGCTTTTCAACGTATAATTGCGTGGTGTAATTATTAGCCGCACGTTTTAATACACCCTGTATATAAACATCGCACCAATCGTCAGGTTCCACCCTTAATGATTCGAGTAGATTGATATGAGAGAATTGTTCCCGTTTTAAGAGCCATTCCTTACAACCTTTCTTACGACGATTTTTATTCCTTTTTTTACGTTTTTGTTTCACCATTGCCTCACACGACACTGTAATCAAACACAATTCTTCGGACATCGTTTTGTGACGCAATGAAAAGACCGTGCGAATATGTGCGAGCAAGAGTGTCGATCAAGTCGTGATGATGTACCAAAACATCTATCTGCATTTTTGGGCAAATGTGTTCCACGTTATTATTTGCACGTTGATGGTTGCGCGTTAATGTCTTAAAACAAAAACGCTCGTATGTGACCCCCTTAACACGATAAAAATTCCTACTGAAGTTAGAATTACTCCAGAGAGGCAAAATTCAAACATAATTAGCGTGTACAATGGGCCAAATTTGCCGCCAAGAAATGCTTGGAAAACGAAAGCATTTTACCTCAAATTAAAATGAAGCGTTTCTAAGGCGTAGATCTAATGAATAATATGTACCTACTTTAAAGTACACGGCCTGTCCAGGTTTGGTTTGATAGTCGAGATATACTGAGCTCCTTTTCTATTTGAAGTTTGTTTCTATATTTAAACTAAAGCAACTACAACGGAAAAACCAATTTCGCAAAGGTAAGAAGTAAGAAATGGTAACAGTATCAGAAACGCTTTTGCAGTTCACTCCAGAAATTTGTTAATGACATAATAACAAATTTTGATTTTTCTGCGGTACTTGAAGAAAGATCTATCAGTTGGTCTTCTTCTTGCAGATATAGATCGGTAAGTATACTTTCAAATGGATTTATTACCCAATTCCAGTCGCCCAATTCTTCTTCTGCGAAAAAGTATTTGCTGAAAGTAGTGATCGAGTTTTCTAAATGACCCTCACTGTCTTTAGCAACAACTTTTTATGATTCTCTTCCGGGGGTGACTCTGGATAAATTCACACATCGTGGGAAACGTCTCAAAGAAATTGTCTTTTAATTTGTTATTCCATAACTGTATTCTCTTACAAAACGCGTTGCCCTTTCACTTAAATCAAATATATTTGTATTATTTCCCTGAAGTTGAAGATTAAACGAATATGTCTACTAAGTAGGATACCTTCATTAGAAATAAATTGTCGTAGAATTCTTCCGCATGCTTATGACCTTCCTCGCTCAAGAATATCGCTATTTCATTTCTCAGTTAGTAGACGCGCTTGAACACTTTACCGCGTGACAACCATCTGGATGAAGAATAAAACAACAATGATATATGTTCAGTTCCGATATCTTCACAAAGAGCAGTGAAAATCCTTGATTTTAGAGGTCTGATTTTTATATAATTAACTACATTAATAACTACTATCAAAATTCAAAACAGTATTTAGCCCAGGACTTAGCGATTTTGATGCTAAAGCTTCCCGATGAATCATTCAACTCCTGGAGATTCCTTCTTCACAAGTGCTTGTAAACTGCATATCTACCAGACATGGCTTGAACTCCATCAATTCCAACACAATCGTTCCACTTCAAGTTTGCGTTTACAATAGCATCATTTGTAATTCTGAACAACTCGACAGCAGTTGCTCTTACTTGTATAGGCTTCCAAAATAGCAAGTCTTCAACTACTGCAGCTCTGACAGAGTCTGATATAGCAAATCAAACGAGAGTTACTGCTGTCTATTGCCTCATCAAGTTGTATGGCAAATAATTTTCCAACTAACTCAGATTCAAGCTGTTGCGAAATATTCACAGATATATCGTTAATTCTTCGGGAAATTATATCGTTTGACAAAGGAACATTCTTGAGTTGTTTAGCATATCTTTCACAAAACATTGTTTCACCATGTCTATGGCAGCTGATAAAATTAGTTACTCTACAATCGTATGTGGTTTCTTGCATTTGGTTATTTTATAAGCCACTTTGTATGATGTCAATAAAGTTTGTTATTTACTGTAAGAGCTTTGTGGAAATTTGTCTTCTGTTTCCCGAAAGATCTAAGTTTCTCTATAAAAAATTCACGGGGTTTATCGACATATTCTTTGTACAGAGTTTCTAAATGCCTCTTCAATTTATTGGGTTTCGTCTACCTGCAGCCAAAATTGTGAGGCAAATAACACAATGAGGTTTTTCTTCACCACCTATTTCAATGCTTATAAAACCGAATTTTAGGTATGCTTGGTTGTATTTTCGTGTTTTTTATTTTATAACAGGATTAGTACTGGTACTGGGCGTTTCTGATGAAGTAGAAGCTTCTTCGTCTTTAAGTTTACGTTTGCCCCCAATTAAAAATCTATCCATATTTACTAAACGTGTACGTAAATATACAATAATTTTTTTCAGCGTTTAAACCGCAAATGACAAAGTCTCTTATGTAACACAGTCACAACCACACAACTAACAACTGACGCGCTGCCGCTGCGTTTATAGTCGCGTATTTTCAATCCAGAAAGTTCGAGACGTATCGGTATCTGCCGCGAACAATCGGGTAACAATATATCAGGTGATAACGCGGCGCGACTGCACCACATCGGCAGCCTGGCCAATATTGCTAAATCGTGTTAAATAAGTTCCCGCCTCGCGTATTGGGTTATTCTCATCTATCTTATATTATGCAGGGGGCGCAGAATTATTCAAAGTAAAGGGGGAGGGGGGAATACGAAAGTTTGAGAACCGCTGTTCTACTATATGTACAGTCTGTTTGATTTTAGTTGTCACAGCAGATATCTCGGCTACTGTTAGAGATATGACAAAACGTTGTAGAAGAAAAGTTGCTCTACATTTAATTTTGTATTATCTGCTATAGCAAAGAAAACAATTGAAAATCAAATGTGTTCGCTGCAGCAAATACATTCAAAATTTTAAATAGAATGTACCCAATTTTATTACATATTCTGAAACTGCACAAAATTCTCTTTGCAACGGTGTATCACATGTCATAGTTATCTTATCAATTAACAACGTAAATCGATAATTAAGTAACAAATGCACGCTTACGTAATTGAGGCGTATAGACGCAAAGTGCGACATGTCACAATTTTCAGAAAATGAGTTAAGCACATCATTGGATTCGTCGTTAGAATCTGCATCTTTTTAGAGGTATTTTGGTTTCAAAATGCGACATACGACGCGGCAATTCACGTTTAAAATGTTGCCACAAATGCAAAGCGCGACATGTCCACTTCCAATTTTTGTGCAAAACGCGACATATTTAAGTGAACCAATAGGCTGTCAAGGATCAAGTCACATGATCACACATAGTGTGAAACATGACATGTGCTAGTTGACCTGGGACCTGTTAGTTTAGTATTAAACGGCGAAGGAAAAATAACAATAATGGATAGTGAATTAGTTAAAATGTAAAAAATGCA
>JABXWE010004109.1:0-24624 GCA_014611495.1 Limonius californicus
CCCCCCCCCCCCCATACAATTCGCCCCTGGTCGAAGACTATTGACGTAGACTATGTCAACATGTAGAAATTTTCTAAAACAAGACAGATAAAGATATTAGAAGGTGTTAATTATAGAATCTAAACTTCAAAGAGTCCTAGATCACAGGCATTACCTCCTTAAGTCGCCGACGTTATCCTCATGACCACCACAATTTTCGTAATAACCATCACACTCATTGTTGTCATAAACACTACTGTGAACGGTGTTTCTCGATTTAATTCAAAAATAAATATACAATTAGTAAATATTGATATTTGGTTTTTATAACGCGAATGTTTTAAGTAATTTTCGAGTTTATTTAGGCAACATGTGATGCAAAAATATAGCTATATAATAATGCGTATTATACCAACTATAGTGTTGAATTATCGATATTTATATATGAATGGTTTCCTTAAGGAATTTAGAATATAAACAACTATATATACAGGGTGTTTACAAAATACGTTCGGATGTTTTACCTACTTATAGATCTCATCAATACAAACAAAAAAGTCAAGTCAAAATAAACATGGGTTCGAAAATCAACCATTTTCGAGGTATGGAGTTTTTTAAAAAATAAATATTGCTTGTTATTTCAATAAGTTTCCCACACATTAAAACAAATAGCCGTGTAAATAAAACATTTTAATTACATATAATTAAAGTAGGATTGACCCTCGAGTCGGCTCCATGGCAGATGATGATGATGATGATGTTGTTCTACATGTCCTCCTTCCATTTGTATACATCCTACGCATCTCCCTAAAAATGAACGCACATTCTTTCAAAGATTCTCGGATTCATACGAACAGTCTGGCAGGCATGTTCGATTCGTTCTCGTAATTCATTTAAATTATTCATAGGGCTTAAATAAACGAACGACTTTAAATACCCCCAAATACAAAAGTCGAAGGATTGAGGTCAGGAGATCTAGGTGGCCACACAAGTGGACCCCCCTCGCCCTATTCACCTGCCGTTGTAATTTTCGTTTAGGAAATTTCTGACCACGGTTGAAAAATGCGCAGGAGCCCCATCGTGCATCAACCACATATTTATTCTATGAATGAGGGGTACATCATCTAAGAATAGTGGCAAATCATTACAGAAAAAGTCAAGATACAATAGGCCAGTCAAACGGATCGGAAGAAAAAAAAGGTCCTATCATATGTTAATTGTTTGCTGCATATATTAATAATAATAAAAGACGTGCAGCATAATGAGGCACAATAAGAGTCTGTACCCTTTGAATATGGTACGGGTACAATTGCTCTTCACGTAACATTCTCAAAATTAGGGAAGCTTTAAGAATTGTTTTGGCAGAAAGTCTTCTAGTACTGGCACCTGGATTTTCTTCAATTCTTCTTAAAATGTTAAGTTCCGCTTCAGGAGCAGAAACTGATCTAGGCGGACCACCACCACCGTTTCTTGATTTAAATGCGCCAACTTCGGGTAAGCGTTGATGCAAATTTGTAAAAATGTTTAGGCATACAAGCGACGTGCCTTATAAAAATTACCATTGATCTTACCATACACGAAATGCATATCTGCCATTTCCGCGTTGCTATACATTCCAACGACGTGTGGTGGTAGCTCAGTTGGTAGAGCGCTCGCTTTCTGAATAAAAGGTCGATTCTGGCTTGGGTTCGAAACCTAAGCAGAACTATGTATGCAGATTTATAAAAATCTTGTCTGCAACCCACCACACACAATTTCCCAATTCGGCTTGCAACCGTGGGATCTTAATGCTAAAAACCTTCTCTGGAATTTCTGTCGTTCGGATTCGACGTTAAACTGTAGGTCCCCCGTGTTTCTACCTTAGCGCTGACGAGAAACACGTGGCAGAGAAGAGGCCGATGCCCAGCAGTGGGACGTAAAGGCTGTTGATGATGATACATATTCCAACAACAACAATAACAATATTGAGACTTACAGAAACTCAAACAAATGTTGTTTTATCCACTTCCATAGCAGACGAGATAAATACGATTCTGCACTGCTACTCTGCGTAAATAATTTGGCTGTATCTTGAAAACGGTTGATTTTCGAATCCATGTTTATTACGACTTTTTTGTTTGTATTGACGAGATCTGTAAGTGGGTAAAATATCCGAACGTATTTTTTTAAGCACCCTGTATATACTGCGGAGACTACGAGCCTACCATTTGAAAGATAGGCAACCCAAAATACATATTAAAATCACAATGCGTATCCTTGCTATGTTATGATATTTGAGATGCTTCAAAATTAGATATCTATAAATAAGCCTGTTGTTTTCATTCACACTTACCTTATTTTAAAATTGATAGTCTTGTATACCACTAATTCCTGTTGATTCTTGGCGTTGTAGATTTGACATGGACACCACTTTCTGTTTGTGTTGATTACGATATATAGTAAAATGCTACATTCCTTTAAAATGACATTTATGTTACGACGTACAACGGTATAATCCGTCTCAGAAGTTTACGTGGCTACTGGATTAACGCAAACTGTACGAACTTAAACATCGTCTTGCAGTGGGCAGGTTAGTGTAGAATTAATCCCAGAATCTAAATTATCAAATATAATTTAGCTGGCAAAGTTGTAGGTACTACCAAGATGAATTAAGTATATTATTTTACTAACATTATGATTTAACTGAAAACGATTTCTGCTTAAGCTTAAAATGTTTGTACGAGTTATCCACCAACGATTCCCTAATTACGTTATCCATGATACACAGCGCATTACCAATACAATAGTGCCAGTCTACTGATCATTTGTAGGAGTATAAATACTCCATGAGGTTAAATCTTTATTAATTTACTTTTAGCAATTAGTTTGCGCCGTGTAATACAAGCTATTTTTGTTTGCAATTATGCCAAAATGTACATTACATTATGAGAATCTTGTTTTAAATCTAATTGAGAATTTTACTCTTGAAACGAATAATTTTATTTTGTTTATATCGGCTATGAAAATTCAAGAATGTCTTTCTACATTATTAAAAATGTATGTAAGCACCGTAGAAACTGTACAAAGCCGTATTTCCGCTAAAATAAAGTTTTAAGTGTGTTTCTAAACAAAACGTGCGTCGCTAGAATGTTCTGGTGTATACCAGACAACCTAATAGTCGCCCCTCTCGCTTCTATACGTTACTGAAGCACGAAGTGCACTTTTAGTAGTTTACGTTCTGTGTTGAGATATAACTAAAAGGTCTGAGGGAAATAGAACTAGCACTCGAAGAAATTTGTATACGCTAATCCGGTAGCTAGGTAAACTTTGAGACGGAGTATAGGTGTTTAACAAACAACGGACGGAGATGTACCCTTCCAGAATCCAAAACTACTGTGACTTACACGTTGGTAGGGATTAGTGGAGCACATGACCACCCTTAACCTCAAAAAATTGCAGGCTCCCATTAATAACATATTAAGCTCACCAGTACGTTGAGGCTTATGTAAGGTAGAAAACGGCATGTAATCACTAGAAAAATTAATCCACATGTCTAGACTAGTTCGGCATAACAGTAGAATACAATACCAAACAGGCATCTCTGATTCATAATACCGTCAATAGAAATTTGGATATCGCATTGTGATTGTGATATGTACTTTGGGTTGCCTATTTTGGAAATGGTAAGCTCGTACTCTCCCGTGAATCACCCAGCATATAGATAGATGTTTAAATTCTACATTCCTTTCCATTCAAATGTATCGATGATTCAAGACTATGACTAAATGACATTGAAAATAAATGAAAACATACATACTATGACTTCAAGAAGATTTACAAACTGAAAGCCAAATGTGAAAACTTCCGAATATGAAATTTACTTAATTACTGCAATTTGTCGGAAAGAAAATTAATTGCGTGATTTAAAAAGAAGAAAATATATACTTTCCATGGTTCCTCTAGAAACACATTAAAATTAATTAGAACTGTTTACAGTAAAATGTCGTAGTTGTTTAATAAATACGTTTATATAAATTAACAGTAACGCATTACGAAATTATTAAACTAAAATTCATTCATATAACTTATTTATCAAGACTTTCTTGGTTAATGCCCAATGTTAATTTATACATATCTGATAATGAACTACACGCTTTCATGATCAGAAGTGTGGTAACATTTCAAGTAGTTATTAGCTACTGCGGGGAGTACATGTACTTATTGCCGGAAATAGGTTTTGTTTGCACAGGTCTGTACTTTTGAGTTAAGTTTATATACGATTTCTACTACTTTAAAAGTTGAACATGGATTTATTGCATAGTAAGCCAATTGTACACATACCATCACATGCGGTATTTATGTGACTCGAATTTGAAAATTATGAAAGTACAAGTATTTTTGGTTTACACTCCCAAAAATGGCGGTTTATGTAGAAAAGCCCAAAAGGAAAATTATGTAAAAAAAATCACTATTAGAATTCCACTTAAGGGAACTTACGTTCATTAATAGCACTTTACAGATTTGCAAAATCGGAGCTGACATTTGCCCGCGTTTTCGTGAGTCACTAAGCATTTCGATTAGCAAATTATTTTTGAATAGCTGCTAATTTTAGCCACAGAATATAAACAAACCTATGTATTACAATTTCATTTTCTACAGGCATGTATTAAATTTCCTAGTACTTATTTTACGGTTTTTATGAACAATTCCAAATTGGTTACTTGCATTACAGTAAATATGATGCAATGAGTATGCAAATAGCACTTAACACAATTCCCGACGAGAATTGTGTAAGTAGAGTCGGTTAGTAGGTAGTGATGCTCGTATGTTATACCAACAAAGTATACGTCAGTGTTACCCTAATTTTGGAAGTAAAAATTTGATATTTTATTTATATAAGCGGTTTAGACTGTAGAATTATAAGATTATAAAATAATTCGAGAGGGGTACAAAATGCATTTAACGCCCGAATTAATTATTTAATTTTTGTACAATCGGAACGATAAATAAAATTTAATTAATTAAAACATATTGTTTAAATATTACAACTGAATGTTCTAAAGTTGCGAAGCGTATGGTTACCTCCCATTCTTTACTACCCGCCCTTGGGCTTTTTGTGCGATTTATCGCCTTGCGGCTGTAGTATCCAAAGCTTGGACGGTAATGCCAACTTACTGCCTTACAAACAGAACGAGTAAACATTGTATCACAGACAAAAGTAATGTTTTTTTTATCTATGTTTATTGCCAGATCAACAAATAAAGATTGTTATGCATAGCATGGATAGCATATAGGTCAGATAATTGGAAATAACATTAAAAGACTATTTTTAGCGTCTTAAGAATAACAATAGATTATTGCGATAGGCCGTGTTAATCACTTTCTTCTTCGGAAATTATCAAGTCTTGTGGTAATTTCCAAAAATAATGTGAAAACTATGATGTAGAAGTACTAGAACATTTATCAGAGGACGCTTGTATCTCTCAAAATTAAATCGTGGTTACACGTAAGCCTGCTTAACTTATTTTCGACCAAAATGTAACGTATCTATACTATCTGCTATTACGCCTGCATAGTTTAGTGGTTAAAACTTTGATTTACAATATTCAAAAGTGGATGGTTCGAACCCTGTAAATTACATAGCTTTTTTTATAAAACGAGGTTTATTGTTTGTATAAAAGCAAATGTGACATAAATAAATACATAAATGTATGGAATTATTTAATTGTTGTTATATACTGGGTGAACCACGTATGGCTGAGGCTATTTAACCTCTAAATTACCGTGTAATTTTCTTAAATTTGGGCGGATATGATTTAGGCCTTAAATAACCCCAGCTATAGGTATGCGGTTAAAGTTTTACGCACATTTAAAATCACCCTGTATATATATATATATATATATATATATATTTATATTTTGATTGAAACTTCGGAAATCCTTTACCATCACGATATTTAGAACATTGAAATACATATCTCGGCAACGAAGATGTCATCTTTAGTAGGAACTAACTAAAGTAACTTGGCTACGGAGTATCTTTGGAGATACGTTCTTCACCAAGTGAGCAATCGAGTACGTTACTGTTGACTTGGTGAAGAACCTTTGTACAGAGGTATTCCTCAGCCAAAGTACTTGAGTTAGTCCAAGTTCCTACCGAAGATGGCAACTTGGTTGAAATACGTATTTAAGTGTTCTAAATATCGTAGTGGTAAAGGGTTCCCCAGTGTTTTAATTATTTGAACTTACCACCGCCTCCGTTCAATGCGATATACTTATTTGGTTTCCATTTTTCCAATAAAGGTTTTCCGTGGTACATTTAAAGGAAGCAGGTAGGAACTTTTATATTTTCCTATAAGCGGTATTCGCAATATAATACCGTAGATGGTTTTATGAAAATAATATTTGTCTATAAAAAAATTATGCAAAGGCGATATTCGAACTGTCAACGTATGAATAAATTAGTATAGTAAACCCTACAGGGTGTTATATATATATATATATATATAAATATATATATATATCTTATTATGTCTTTGAATTTAGCTCTATGAAACCAAACAGTCGATGGAATCTCTGCAGAATTTACACCATTTTTATGTTTTCCGTGTTTTGGATAAGCTTATTTCGTCTCCTTAAATTTGAAACTGTTCTATATTATATAATGTATAAATAGATATCTGTAGGAAGTATTAGCCCACGTTATTGACTAAAATACATTAAAATAAAAGATTCATTATTTTATAGAGTGGTGGTAGACATAAATAATACATTACATAACCAAAGTTAAATAAGAATAATGTTCGTTTACAACTTACGCTTATACAACTAATTCCAAGCACAAAACCATTGTTGATAGATTATTTATTTTATTCAATAATACGTTAACTATATTTTTGGGGACCGCGGTAGAATAGCGGCCGCGGCGCTTACCCTTGGAGTTATTCTACCAAAGTTGCTCAGGTTCGAATCCTGAACACTGACCTTCCCAGGGTGTTTGTGGTGTCTCAGTTATAGTTGGGGCATGGAGTTTTTCAAGGATGGGGCATGTTAGACTCGTGAATAGCACGAAATGTGCTAAGTCGGGATAAGCTGAGTAAGATAGAAGTCGTGGAGTTGCTTATAATTTTTAATAATTACTTAAAAAAAATAGTAAAAAACAGCGTTCTTTACAGTTGCACTTAAAAAACATTTGATAATGTAACTACTACTGTCTATTGTCAGTTATAGAACAAGAAAGAAACTAATTATTTTCATCATAAATTATATAATTCCTTGTTTTTGAATTGCTTGTAACTTTGTTAATAATATTTATTTTTTTTTGCAGATCCTAGAGTGAATGGCTGGGTAATGATGTCGAGTCCACTTCCAACTATAGCAATATGTCTATTTTACGTATATTTTTCTAAAGTCGTGGGACCAAAATTGATGGAAAATAGAAAACCTTTCAGTCTTAGAAATGTTTTAATTGTATATAATTGTTTACAAACTATATTTAGTGCCTGGATATTTTATGAGGTAAGTCCTTTATTGTTATGCATTTTTAATTTTTCAATACAATTGTTAATTTTTCAGTACCTGATGAGTGGATGGTGGGGCAGCTATAGCTTTAGGTGTCAGCCAGTAGATTATTCTTACAATCCCTCGGCAATGAGGGTAATTTCAGAAATGTTATATATTGTTGAACATCAAGTACTAATTGTAATCTGTTTGCAGATGGCGAACACTTGTTGGTGGTATTACTTCTCGAAATTCACAGAATTCATGGACACGCTATTCTTCATTTTGCGGAAGAAATTTAGTCATGTATCCACGCTTCACGTCATACACCATGGGTGCATGCCATTCTCTGTATGGATGGGTGTTAAATTTGCTCCAGGTAGGCATTACTGCACGCACATACCATTCATGCACTTTTGTTATATAAGAAAGTATTCGTAACATACATAGTCAGTTACTTCATTTATATCTGTAACAGTGAAAATAACCTAAATAATTACGAAATAACTTTCTTTGAGACGTTGTACGAGGGTCATTTGAAATGTTCTCTGACTGAAATAGGAAAACGGTTTACATAATTGGAAAATTATTTTGTTGCTTCAATATAATTTGTCCTAACAACTGAAATAGAAAACCGGTTTATACAGGGTGTTTATTAAACATAGTCAAAAATTCAAGGGGATATTTCCTGCACTATTCTAAGAATATTTTGTCCTTTGATGATTTTTGAAAAGCTGCTTTGTTTCGAAGATACAGGGCAAAAATATTTTCGACTATAACAACATTTTATTACCAAAAATTACATGTAAAGTTTCTTAATCTACAAGAACTGTTGAAAATGACTACCTCCAGCTACGATGCAAGAATCCAGTCTTCTCCTCATTGACTGCCGAACTCTTTCAAAAGCACCAGGGTCGTTTCTTATTGAGTTACACCCAGCAATTATCCGATTTCTTAAATCTTCCACATTTTCCACTGGAGTAGAATAAACTAATGATTTTAGATGGCCCCATAAGAAATAATCCAAAATCCGGGGAATGAGCAGGCCATAAGTGAAGTCCACCTCGACCAATCCAGCGATTTCTGTATGTTACTCTTAAAAACTCACGAGCAACCACACTAAAATGCGCTGGTGCACCATCCTGCATAAACCACATTGCATTTCTTATTGCCAATGATACATCCTCCAGAAACTCAGGTAGAGTCTGTTCCAAAAAGTTGCGATACACCTCGCCGGTAAATCTTCCTGGTAGAAATACCGGTCCAATTACCCAGTCACCCACAATTCCAACCCAAACGTTCAACGAGAACTGATGTTGAAATCGATCTTCAAGTACCTCATGTGGATTTTCTTCAGCCCACACATGGTTATTGTGAAAATTCCTTATTGCATTTCTTGAGAAATTCGCTTCATCGTTAAAAAGAATCAGCGTCAGTAGTTGAGGGATTTGAACCAATGTGTGCAAAAGCCATTGACAGAATGCAATACGTGGAGGAAAATCAACAGGAAGAAGTATCTGAACGCGTTGTATGTGGTATGGGTACAACAAATACTTTGGAAGGTTTTTCTATCAGGAACATTACGATCAGGAAATCATTCAATGTACAACCGCCTAGCTTGTAACGAATTGCCATCAGCAAGTCCATAAATGAAATGCATGTCAGTCATCTCGGCGTTCGTATAGCGATTCATGATAGAGGACGTCACTAACAAAAGTTTAACTATTAAAGACAGAAAGTACACGTCAAACAGCCAAACGTCAATCAGTCTCAACAAATTCGACACATACAAAATGATCAATCACGAGACGTATTCAAATGAAATCCACGTTTAAAGTGATTTTCTTTTCAATGTCTGCACTTGCCAGCTGTTAGTGGATAAAACAGCCGTTCTTAGTAATCGGAATGTTATTAAACGATAACAACGCATTTTTAACAATTTTTTTATACTCGGTAAGCCCAGTGTAGTAAGCTATACTTTTATTTCGGCTACATTAATAATTTGAAACATATCAAAATTGGTTTTGTGGAAAAAATTTTTCGCCCTGTATCTTCGAAAGAAAGCGGCTTTTCAAAAATCTTCAAAGGACAAAATATTCTTAGAATAAAACAGGGAATAACCCCTTGAATTTTTGCCGGATGTTTAATAAACACCCTGTATAGTTGTGAAATTATTTTCAGCATAATTTCCCCCAACAACAATGCATATGCTTTTAAAACATTAGTGCTTTAACGTTGTCTAGGTAACAAGAAATTCACTTGTTGGCCATCCAGCTGGATAATTTTTCGTATTCCTTGCAGTACGCTTGTTTAGATTTCGCGGGGATTAATCCTGTTCAGCTTGTTCGGCTAACATTCTAATCTCGGATAAAATATTCCCAATTTCGTTAATTTTGTAATTCACGAACACAAAGTCGAAAGAAACGTCACAAATCAACAAATTTATAATAAATATGCATAGCAACGAAACAACAACAATTGCTAACCGTTTCTATATCAACGATTAATGACACAATGACAAGATTACTTGAAAACGGGATTTCAATTTCCTTTTTTCGTTATAATTTTCAGATTGTAGTGCAGGTATAATAAAAAATAGCGTATAATACACGTGTATAAGAGCCTTTAAAACACTGCTCCATTAAAAGGCACTCAGCTTCGCCTCGTGCTTTTAAACCCGTCGCGCGTGCTTTAAAGGCTTTCTTATACACTTGTATTATAATATACTATTACAACTGCTTCTTTAACTTTTTTCCATTAAAGATTTTTCAGTCGTGGCATTAGATGAATGTCAGACAGAGCTAAATGAGATGCGTGAGGTGGATGTGGCAATAATCATACTTCAATTTATTCAATTTTGCAACGGAAACGACACTTGTATGGACACATACATTGTTTTGATCAAAAATTATGTTTGTGCTCTTCCATATATGGTCTAGTTCAATAATATTTTTGTTAAATTGATTCAAAAACTTGCCATTGTATTCTCCCGTTATTGTTGAACTCATTGGAAGATAATCCATTAACTATATACCTTTAGCATCCCAGAAAATCGATGCCATTACCTTTTGCGCGGACAATACCTTCTTTGATGATTGGGGAATTGCTGAAAAACGCAGTGCCTGTACAGTTTAGTAATTACCTCATTTCTATCTATAGCAGTAAAAATATCCTACATACCATGGTATTTACATATTAACTTTCTTTTAGACATTGTACCTCGCAAGGCAATGGCAATAGTAAATCTTGTTTGGGGTAAAATTATTTACACTTGGCGTGGTTCGAAGCCCACATTCAGCTGTAGGTCCTATATGACTGACACTTTAAACGTAGGAGAGAAGATCGCTACGTCTCGTAGTAGATAAAGCACTCGAAGAAGAAGACATTTTACAAGGGCCATTTGAAATGTTCTCTGACTGAAATAGGAAAAAGGTTTATGTAATTGTGAAATTATTTTGTTACTTCAGCATAATTAACCTTAACAACAATGTAGTTGTACCAGTGTAACCCCAAATCAATTATACCTTCACGAAAATTCGGTTACTCAAGGCTTACAGAATATTCTATAGCTGCTTCTTTAATTTATTTTTTCCACCACAGATGTTTCTATCCGTGGGAATAGATGGACGTGAGACGAAGCTACATAAATCAATTTGTTGAATTTTTGCGAGGGAAACGACACTTGTATGGGCAGGTACATTGGCTTGGCCAAAAAATATACATTTGTTCCGAAATCTACTGTTTCCTCAGATATTTTTTCTGATTAGTACAAAAATTTAGCATAGTATTCTCCCGTTATTGTTATTGGGCGCTTTAGAATCTCAGAAAATCGATTCTATTGCCTTTTCCAGCAGACTTTACAAATACTTTTTTGCGGTGGAATATCGTGGTTGTTTTGATTCGGTTGACCCAAACTTCATATGTGATTATAAATTGACGCACAAACTTAGTTATATCCTTCGTAAAACGGTCCAAACAGTTTTGAGAAGTTTCCATTCGAATTCATTTTTAATAAGATGTTTGTCAAACCCGGCACCCATCTTGGAAATAGCTTTTTCATACCTAATTTTGCAGTTATCATATAAAATACATGTTCATTCAAAATACCTATAGCCTTAGTAATTTTAAAAACCTTTAATTAGAGATTATCCAAAACCTTTTCCATGCATGTTAATATTTTTGGACGTTGTCTCCCAAGCTACCACAACCATGTTTAAATTGAATACTCCGCTTAGTCTACAGTCATTGTAGATTTTGGGAGGGTGAGTTACCTCACGTGCACTTAGGCCACAAAGGTGGGCCCATTGTGCTGTTTCCCCAGCTGCTCCCCAATTTGGGCATCACCCAAGCCAACCAATCCTTTGGATGTACTTGAAGACATCCGCAACTGGGGTGTTGCCGATTTCGGCTATATCAGGCCAAAAGTCTCCCAACATGGATCCTCTGTTGCGAGAGCTGGACAGTGACACAAGACGTGTTTTGCCGTCTGGTTATCCCCGTTGCATCCTCGACAGTTTGGGCTGTCCGCCAGTCCCATTCTGTGCATGTGTTGTGTTAGGGTGCAGTGTCCAGATAAGATACCTGCGATGGGACAGTTGCACACAAAAGTTTGCTCAATAAATTGTATTGTCTTTGGCGAGGGCACTAATAGCAGCCCTTGCATGACGACAACTTTCGGTGTTTACACATCTTCGTGTGAAGTTTTCTAGGGATTCTTGGTATAGTATAAAGCTTAATGTTAACGGGTTCTGATCCTCAAATAGGTTGTTTGGAGGCCAGTCTTTGCAATCTCATCAGCCTCCTCATTGCCGTAGTTTCCGTCATTTCCTTTCACCCAAGAGAAATGACATTATCTTGAGATATCGTCGAGAGCTTCCCGGAACTGCAGTACCACTCCTGAGGTAATTTTGCAACTACCACGGCTAGTAAAGCGGCTCTGCTGTCACTGGAGATACCAATACGTTGGTGCTTGATGTGTCGTTCAAGAATTACATTTGCACCATGCATTATTCCCACTACCTCCCCTTGGAAGACAGTAGTGGTATAGTGTGACGTAGGTTAAGGTCATCAGAGAAGACTCCGGCACCCTTTCCATGCCTTGTTTTAGATCCATCGGTAAAGATTGATATATCCATATGCTGGGTTGGCTCAGCATTGGCATAAACACTGAAGTGTCTATTGAAGGCATATTGTGGAGGGAGGTAGTCTACCATTGCGTCTAGAAGATGGGTCTTGACGCCTACCTCATCCAGGATGCTGGTATGTCTGCCTCCGCTGCCTGCTGTGTGCTGGTCTACAGTCAAAAACGAAGGTTCCCCTGATGTATTTTTCATACGCATTTGACTGTCCATTGCAAACTAACAACTAACAAACTATTTAATTACAGCGTGCTAGTCCATTTTTGCATTTTTAAATAAACACAGAAATACTTATATTCAAAAAATTACTTGACAGAATGACATAATATTTTAAAGCTATTCATATGACAAATGAAACCATTCCTTGCACTCATACTTTCTAAACTACTAATGTCATGTATACTTAATTCCAAAAATTTTTCAATTGAACCCCGTATATGACAGTACTCATAATTGTGGTTTTTAATTTGAAATGCTGGTTTGCTCTACAATAGAAGTTATTAAATTAAATTGAAAGTGATACACATAATGACCCGCCCCTTTTAGTATAATTAATTAATCTGTAATTCATAAAAGTAGGTCATGCCCACATTTTTTCATGTAAATCATTTTAAAGTCGCCACTCAGCAGCTTGGACTGGGTTTTGTTAGTCTGAAATTTTACTTAAACTTTGTTTTCAATTAAATTTGAATGATCAATGAGGACGCTTATTAACGAATTCTAATTGTTCTCAGGTAGATTAGATTCAGCATAACATTTGTGGCCAAAGGAAACTTAATTGTTAGGCAAAGAATTTAATTCTCTGCCAAAACCTTACTATATGAAAATAGATGACATTAAACTAAATTAGAAGCAAGGTTTTCAGTATTTTAGTAATCCTAGCTCTTCTAACTTAAACAATTTGTTAGTTTAGTGGGGATTCAGGAAAAATTTATAAATGGGATTTGGATATTTTAATTAAAATATTGTTTGTTTGTAAATATTATATAGTTACAATACCTACACTATGAATACAAATATAAGTACACAGTAATATTGAAACAATGGATTTTCCTGATTTTTTCTCGATTTGCAATTCTGATTGTCAACTATCCATATTATGAAACTAACAAAACTATAATTTTGTATTATTCAAAAATGTAGAAAACGTAAAATTGGCACAAATTAAAAATTAAATTAATTATTTTAGTATTATAACATAGTTGTAATATCTGAACTCCTTTAATTTCCAATAAACTTAAAACTTTTTGTTAAGTCTACCAATTTTCATATACAGAGTAAAACATTTCCTCTTATTAAATTTAATTTATTATTTATTTCTTGATTTTCCATAACTTTTTCATGAATTTTTCGTATTTTTTAAATATCCTGGGTTGAACATTCCACAAGGTAATAAATTGGTAATGCTGCTTTACGTAATCGTATCTAAATTTATTGTCTGATTTAACGTCCAACATCAAAAATAAATTAGTTCATGATTACACTCATGGCATTAAAGCTCCATCACGAGAACAATTTTTATAAACCAATAAGGAGGCAAAATATATTCTGCTTCGATTATTATAAGCTAATAAACAATAGTGTAGTGGTAGCTCAGTTGATAGAGCGCCCGCTTTCTGAGTAAAACGTCGATTGAGGCTTGGGTTCGAAACCTAAGCATTACTATGCAGATTTGTAAAAATCTTGTCTGCAACCCACCGCACACAATTTCCCAATCCGTGGGATATTAATGCTAAAAACCTTCTTTGGAATTTATGTCGTTCGGATTCGATGTTAAGCTGTAGGTCCCCCGTGTTTCTACCTTAGCGCTGAGGAGAAACACGTGACAAAGAAGAGGCCGATATCCAGCAGTGGGACGAAAAGGCTGTCAATGATCAATGAATAAACAATATGAACAGCAGTAAAAATTAAATTTGTTGTCAGTAAGAATTAATATACAGGGTGTGTAAAAACTATCCAGCAATCTCTACATAGCTCTTTATTCCTTGGGCAAAAATAAGACAAAAATCTTAGATTACTTGATGCTCACATTAAGTGATAATAAGAATAATTTATTATCATTGGTGGCTTTAAAATGAATGGAATTGAATAGTTTTCATCATTTCAAATAAATTCTTACTTTTAAATGTTTTTACTTGCGTTAAAAATACGTTTGGCTATATTACGAATTTATTGCGGTTATGGCCTTTAGAGTGCTTTGATGCAAAGACAGATAATAAATTTGTCATCATACTGGGAGAGCAAAAAACTCCCCAAGTCAAAGACACCCTTTGAATTTTAAACTTTTGACTCGGTTTAATCTGTAAATATAAAAATGTAAACATTATAAATATTTTTAACTGTCCTACAATAATAATTGACAGTTTACAATTTTATTAGGTTATTTATTTAATTAATTGATTACAGTTAAAGTCATTATAATTACATATTACAATATTATGAATTTAAAAATGATAACAGTGGAACATAAAATTTGCATAATATGAGAATCTTATTTTCATAATGGTACAAAGAATAAAAATGGCGAATGGCAATATTCATTTCAAACCTGTTTAATAGAATTTTAACAGCGTTATCTGAATGAGGATATGATATCATGGAAGCAACTCCTTCTAAGCCGATCAAAAAACTAAGCCATGAAATTGATTTGCCATAAGGTACTTGTCGAACAATAAAAAAAAAGATTTGAGCATGTTCCCATACAAAATGCAAATAGTTCAACAACTTTTACTGCGTGATTTCCAACCTAGAAGAAATTATTGTCACTGGTTCTTTAATAACATAAAGAGTAATGACATACTGGATCTTACTTGATGCAGCGATGAAGCCTGGTTTCACCACAATGGGTATCTTAACAGCCAAAATATGAGAATAAGGGCAACAAATAATTCGCATATGTTTGAAGAAACACAGTTACATCCACAAAAGATTGGTTTGTGGATCGCTGTTTCAAGAAGACGACTAGCTTACAAGTTGTTTGCAGAAAATATAACTCCCGATTATTATCTTCAGAATATGAATATGAACTTCATGATGATGAAATTAGAAATGGTTACTTCCAGCAGCACAATGCCACAGCACACACTGCTAATTGTGTCATACAATTTTTACAGGAATTTTATGATGATCGGTTAATTAGTAGACGTTCGTTTCACCAAGGTCGCCCGAACTTACAGTTCCAGACTTCTTTCTATTCCCTTATCTAAAATATATATTTTAGCAATAGACCACAGAATCTAGAAGATTTACAAAATGCGATTTCACAAAAGTTAGATGCCACTTATGTATAGGCACTATCAAAAATATATTCTGGCTATTCCGACAGGGTGAAATAATTTATGGAAAATGCTTATAAACATTATTTTTCCATAAAATATTTAATATTGGACATTACTTGGAACGTTTTTCTCCGGAAAGATCCATTTTTTTAAATCTTTATTTCAGGGGTTCTCCTGAAATATTTACGTACCTCTTGTGGATTTGATCAGTAAGTTTAAATTAATGCAGTATTAACGTAAAATCGAAAATAAAACCGAGGAACATGCTAGCAAAACAAAGCTACGCCGATACTGTTTTCCCAGTATGCGGCATTTCGCAGTTACAAATTAATTTGAGTCAGCTGTTATCGATTGCAGTTATTACAGCGTTAATATACGTAATTTAAATCAATTTTTAAAATAATTAAAGAACTCATGTCGGTAGGTACTACTTGTATATGTACTAATGACGTTGCATAACAAAGAAGCGAGTTGGACCGATCGGTTGAAGCGCTAGGATGTCATGCAAGAAGCCCGATTTCCATTCCCGGCTGGGGACAATTTTTTTATAATTTTTTTGGATTGAAATTTAAATTTTTATTAATGTTAGGGGTATTAATTATTTCTTTGGTAAATTAGTTTTTATTTTAATGTTAATACCAAACATGCCAGCTCTTACTACCAGTAGGGTTTAACGAAGTATTGGCGAATTACATTTTTTTTTTCTCTATTCTAAATTACATTTGTATTTTATTTCACTTAAACACTATACATCAATGTATTCTACATTCTATTTTATAATCCAGTTACTTAAAACTAGTGCACGCCATTCTTTTTTATTTTGTGCGACTTTCCTTGCTGTTTGCATCGTATGCCCCTTCTTTACTAGAATTTTCTCTGTTCTCTTCCCCATGTCGCCCTGGGCCGTCCTCTGTTCCTCTTTGGTCTTGTTCTTGCTTCCCACACTGCCTTCACCTGCCTATTTTCTCCCATTCTTATTAAGTGACCATACCATCTCAATTGGTTTTGTTCAATTATTGTCAGCACTGATTCTATCCCTAGTGCTTCCCTTATGTCCTGGTTCCTAACTCTATCTGCTCGTGTTACTCCCTTTATTCTTCTCAGGTACTTCATTTCTGTGGCCTGTATTCTGCTTTTAGTTTTTTAGTCAATACCCATGATTCTGATCCGAAAATAAGTACTGGTCTAAATATAGATTTAAACACTTTTATTTTTGTTTGGTTGGATACTTCTCTTTTACTTACAAAACTTCTTCCTAAACTGCCGTATATACTCGTTGCCGCTTTTATTCTTTCGTTTATTTCTATGTCTTGCCGTTACCAAGGTACCTAAAATCTTCTACCTGGTCTATTTTGTTGCCATTTATTTGGATACTTATATCATGTTTTTCCATTGATATTACCATTACTTTCGTCTTCCGCTCGTTAATTTTCATATTTCTCTTTTGTAGTGCATTATTCCAATTATTAATATTGTATTGCAAGTCTTCTGCACTTCTTGCGTACACTGCCAGGTCGTCGGCAAACACACACTCTGTTATTCCAATTTTTTCCAGATTTTTGTGACCAATTTTCAGTTTCTTTACTCTCAGTCTAGCTTCCTTGATGACCTCGTCCATAATGATTATAAAGAGAGTGGGGCTTAGGATGCTGCCCTGTCTGAGACCTTGTTCAGTTATGAATTCATCCGTTTCAATAGATCCTACTCTTATCTTATTTCTGCATTGTCTGTACAAGCTTTGAATAGCTTTGATTAAGTGTGTGTCGACTTGTCTTTCTTTTAATATTTTCCATACTTCATTTCTAGGTATCCTATCGAAGGCCTTTTCGAGATCTATAAAGGCTATATACACTTCACGATTTTGTTCTAGTATTTTCTGACAGTTGTTTTATAGTGAATATATGGTCTTGTATGCCGTAACCTCTCCGGAATCCGCTCTGTGATTCAGTTAGCTGCTGTTCAATTTTATCTCTGAGTTTATTCTGTAGAATTCTTTCGTACACCTTGGGTACTACACTAATTAGAGTTATACCCCTGTAGTTTTTACATTCTTTAGTGTCGCCCTTTTTGAGTATGGGTACTATAACTCCCACCTCCCATTCCTGTGGGATTTTTGTTACTTTCCATACCTTGTTATAAAGATTAAGCAATATCTCAATACCCTCCACTCCTATGGTTTTCAGCATTTCAGGTTTAATATTATCTGCACCAGCCGCCTTTCCAATTTTCAGTCGTCCGATTGCTTTAATTACTTCTTCTATCGTTATTTCTTCTATTTCTCCATTCTCTGCCTTGTCATTTTGCCTACTCCCTTCTATTTCATCTTCCTTTGCTCTACCATTCTGTCCTTCTATGCCTAACAGTTCTCTGAAGTATTCCACCTATCTTTCCTTTGTTTTTGATTCTTCTTTTATTACATTCCCATTCCTATCCTTAATATCTGTTATTTTAGTTTGTTTAACTTTTGGTTCCCTTTACTATTTTTTTTTTTCGTTTTTGTTTCTCTTGCTTAACTAGTTCTTTTACTTTCTTTCTCTGTTCCTTATAGTTCTCGTATGCTTCTAACGTTTTCTTAGCCAGTGCTTCCTTCCATAATTTCTTTTTAATTTTGACTTGTTCCTTGATTTGAGCTGTCCACCATGCTGTTTGTTTCTGGTTTTTGCGTACTTTGCCTATCCCACATGTCTTTCTAGCTGCTTTTAGTAATATCTCTTTTACCATCTTCCATGTATATTCTACGTCCCACTCTTTGCTATGTTCTCTTATTTTCCCATGCTCTATGACAATTTGTTGCTGGTATTGCATTACTTCTGCCTCATTCAATTTATATGTTGGTATTGCCTCATATTTGCCTTTTAATACTTTCTCCTGTGGTTTTGAATTGGGTTCGATTTTTTGTTCCTCTTTTATCTTTTATCATTACTGGTGTAAATTATGGTAAAAGTGAAAAATCATGAATTACTGGTTTTTGACGGATTACTATCTTTAAAAGGCATTTTCTCGAAAACTACTGATCCGAATTTGAAAAACTAGGAAGTGTTAAAACCAGAATTTAATGCCCCTTAAAATGAAGAATCATTTGACTCCCTTTCCTATTTAAAATTTTAGAGGTGAAGTTCACCACCCCTAGGAGGTTGAAAATAAACGCAAAAAGTTTCCCCCTCAAAACAAAAATTGACAGGTCCAAGCGATTTTTTAAAAAATGACGATAAATATGAAAAATCAAGTCTGTTTCGTTTTCATTGGCCCCTGTATAAAATGAAGATATTGGATTTTTTACAAGCATGTATATGCTTAGTTACATACAAACTGTCTATTTAATTTGGAAGTGGGCTTTAGCATTAAAAATTAGTTGATATCCACCGACACTGATCAAATTCCTAACGTAAATCGCTCTCTTGATAAGTCAAATATTGGTTTTGCCCGGTATCACTTTTAACTTAAAGTATTTGATTGTATATGTACATGATGCCCAGTATTTGAAGAAATTCTTATATGATTGAAAAACCTAGAAATGATGGTTTTAACTCTATACATGTACCAAGGTGAGGTATAGTAAATGGCTCAGTGAAGTTTTCTTTCAAGGTAGGTCAATAAGTTATAAATAGCATTAATTTAACATTTCCTTGGTTCTTAACTGTGTCAATATTGATTATTGTTTCAAAAAAACAGTTTTATAGAGAATCTCATTTATACTGTGAAAATTATATCGATCAAAAATTTGAACCCATGTTCTTCAGTGCATGATACAGTACCTTGATATATAAGAATATGAATAGCATATTATTCTTTGGAGAGTTGCTAGGCTAAGATGAAGTACAGGGTATGGACAGTTGCCTAACAAATATGAAAGGGGACGTAAAAGTTGTGAGAAAAGGAAACGGTAGCAAAAAAATTATTTTAATTTTTACAATTATCCCCAACACAGATGGAGGGGAATATTCCTTTGACTGTGACTATCTATTAATTAATTGTTCCTTGAGTCAAGCTTTTAGGCATATGGTAGCACGGAGATCTATGTTTTGGAACTAAAAAATCGGAAGTAAGGTCTGGGTTTTAAACTGACAATTAAAAAAATCAAAACAATTTCTGTATGCGCGCTGGCTGTCCTAAACATAATAAATAGATGGTGTTAGGAGGAACAACCTAATGCTTCCACATAAAACGGTAACAGTACCTTTTACAAGAAAGAAAAACATTAATCAATTAAGATGTCCCACTGTCAAACCACACATCACTCATTGGATGTACACATCTATAGTAAGACGGGGTCACATATGATGCACTCATATGGTGCCAAAAATAAAAATCAAAACAGCGCAAGAGAAGCTAAAAAAACTACAAAAAACTACCTGTTTATACATTACTGCGGTCATGTGCTCCAGTCCTACAGCAGCCATAGAATCTACAATCACTACTCACTATAGCCCCACTTTCCCTAGTAGTAAGGAAAGAGGCTAGAGACAGCACCTAAATGCTGCAAATGGGAAAATAATAAATATCAACCTTCCCCGAGGGGCACATGGAAATCGTCAAAGATATGAAAAAGGATCCTCTGTTCAATATGATAAAGGATAGAATGATCCCGAACTTTAATCTTGAGAGACAATTTTCTGAACTCTCACTAAAAGAACCGAGTGGCATGCTAGTTGCCACCACACTGAACAAGAATCGATAGTCTGGTAAAGGATGGCTCAAAAACAGAGGAAAGGGTAGATATAGGCATATATGGCCCTGGTGCAAGGATTTCAAAGGCCTTAGGCCAAATCCCTGCTGTTTCAGGCCGAAACGCAGGCTACTAAAACTTGCATAGAGGTGAACCTCAAAAGAAACTACCTCAAGGGCAAAATATGTATTTTCTCTGACAGTTAAACGGCTCTTTCGGTCCTAAATGCAGATAAAATACAGTCAAAATTTGTATGAGAATGCCGGGAAAAATTAAATTACCTCGTCCAGAGGAACAAAATATCTTTAAAGTGGGTCCCAGGGCACGTAGAAGTAAAATGTATTGAAACTGCAGATAAATAAGGAAAGGTGCCGAAACTCTATTCATAGGACCGAAACCCTATTCATAGGACTCGAACCCTTTTGGGGCATCACCGACTGCTCGTTCTCAAACGTTAGAACAACTAGTTGGGCCAACAAAAACTTAAATACTGAGAACAAACTCCGGAACAAAACCTTGCAAAATGATTCACTTCAATTAATGCGCAACAGAGATCTCACAAAGCTAGAAATCTTAGTACAAATGAATTACAAAGAATAGTTATACAGAACTACTGAGTGGGCACTGTCGACTACGATATCATCGAAAATAAATCGGCATAGTCTATGATAGTACCTGTTGCTTCTGTCATGAAGACTATGACAGCAGAGCACACACTACGAATGTGAGGCACTATCCGCAAACGTCCGCCTAGGATATGGGCCTCAAATCTTAGGTCATTCTATCCCAAAGAGATCCTACGTTTCATAGGCGCGGTCACTTTAGCACCTTTTGACATTTTCGTAGAACATGACGTTTGATTGCTATTAAAGATATATAATCACCTTAAAAAATTCCCCATGTTTAGTTTTAAATGCTTGAAATCAATTAAGCAGATATTTTAGCAGTGTTTGATCGAACCTATGTCATTAATGTTTTCTTATATTTGGTTGTTCAATATATATTATTTTATATTTTGACTACTGCTACCAGGACCTTATTTCATAAGTGTAGTATACGGAATTGGAGATTATCAACAACGGTTCAGGCCTGGAAGGTCAACAACAGATGCCATCCATATAATGAATCAAATATTAGAAAAAGCAAATAAATATAATATAACACCTCATATCTTGTTTATTGACTTTAAGCAAGCTTTTGATAAGGTGATAAGGGCTAGCATAAGAGAAGAAATGTTATGCAGAGGGATACCAAAAAAATTAGTAAATCTAGTTGAAATGACTCTAAAAGGCAAACGGCAGCAGTAAAACTGAGAAACGAAACGACTGACAGTTTCAAGGTGGAGGAAGGGGTCAGACAAGGAGACATGTTATCAGCAATATTATTCAACCTAGTCCTAGAAAGCGCAGTTAGAAAAGCAGATGTAAACGGAACAATAAATAATAAAAACGTACAAGTTGTTGCTTATGCAGATGATGTGACGATCATAAGTAGAACAAAAAAAGGGCTAGAAGGAGCTTTAGTAAGATTAAAAGAAGAAACAACAAAAATAGGTTTAAAAATCAGTGAACAGGAAACAAAATATTTAAAGTACAGTAACAATGTGAATGTGAATGAGGAAACATTAAAGATTAAAAGCTATAATTTCGAAGCTGTTCAAACATTTAAATACTTAGGTACAACAATTTACAATAAAATTAACAGCGGTAGTGAAAAAACGAAACATAAAATACAAGTGGGATATAAAGCGTATTACGCAAATAAAAATTTGTTAAGCACTAAACACTTAAGCAATAATGCAAAAATACAGATATATAAAACAATAATTAGACCGGCGGTAGTGTATGCAACAGAAATATGGACGCTAACGAAGAAAGAAGAAGAAGATATCCGAATATTTGAGAGGAAGATATTACGAAGAGTATTGGGACCGATAAAAAATGACCAAAATGAATACAGACCGAGAATGAATTTTGAACTAGTGAATCAAATGAAAGGCGAAGATATAATCGTTACATACGTTAAATCGCAAAGGATAACATGGCTAGGTCATGTAATGAGAGCGGATAAAAAAAGAGCAATAAGAACAGTAACACAATGGAAGCCCACAGAGAGCAGGAAAAGAGGAAGACCCAGAACGAGATGGCTGGAGAATGTAGAAGAAGACCTAGTTAACCTTGGAGTAAAGAATTGGAAAGAAAAATGCGTGAAAAGAAAGGAATGGTTGAAAATATCTGAAAATGCCAGGACCAACAGAAAATTGTAAAATAAAAATGGGAACTAATCCACCCCAAGAAAAGGATTTAGAAAGCTTATTTTAATCAGCCATAACTGCTTGCGGTTACAGAGCTTGATATATATAGTATATGGATACTGCAACTTCTTGGTCGCCATGAATTCACAGCTCCTATTACAATCCAATTTACTCTAAATACATTATTTAAGTAATTCTTAATAGTTCAAGCGCCGTGAGCAGGACGCCATCACATTTTTGTCGTAGGTACATTGAATTCTAATTCTTCCAACAATCAAGGTAAAATGTTTTGTAGGAAATCCAAATACAGTTGTCCATTTAAATTTAAATGGTATATCTTAGGAGGAAAGAACTACCGTAAACTACAATTAATATTAAAGGGAAAAATCGAAGGCCGCTGTGGAATAGGCAGGAACAGATGACGTGGCTCAATTTTGCATCATCGCTCAATAATCAGCAATTTAATCAAGGTTGATTATGGAAGAAATTGCAATATTTTTTTAGGGCCATTTTCATGTAGTTCGTGCACCAAAGTAACGTGATGCGGTGAAATACATTTGCTTTCAAATTCAACTTTCTTCTTACTGGAGTTCTACTAATACCCACATTTGTTTAGATCTCGTTGACTTACATGGGAATTTAACATTCACCGCGTCTAATATACGCTACTTTCTATCAAGAGCAGGGAGATGGCGTTCCCTAGGCTTGGTGGGTCCATAGATATTTTGAATAATTAAATGCAAATGGGTTAATCTTGAGATTTATAATTTTATTATAGAACAAGTTAACAAAAATCACCTCTTTGGTAGAAGCATTGCACAACAATTTCATTATTAAACGCTTTTCTTTGTGTAAAAATAAATAAAATATCTCCCATTTAAAAAACACACAAATTATGTGCAGCAAGGAAAGCATTCGGAGCAACAGAGAAATAACAATAGTCGCAAATCCCACCATGAGCTACCCAAATACCAAACAGACAAAATTCAAGCAACAACTGTCGAAGTAAGAACTCTACCGTGGAATATTAAGGTTAGTGCCATTTATAGCCCACCACGACATACGATATCGAAGGAATACAAAGATTTCTTTCAAACCCTTGGAAACAAGTTTATCGTAGGGGGCGGATTGGAACGTCAAACATACATATTGGGGCTCGAGAATTGTTATCACAAAAGGTCGAAACCTTCTACGTACTATGACTGAAAGCAATTACGACCGCCTTACTAACGGAGTTCCGACTTATTGGGCCGACAGACCCTAGGAAGCTCCCCGACCGACTTGACTTCTTTATAACAAGTGGAATCCCTAGAAGCAAGTGTTAGAATCTGACTATACCCCAGCCACCGTCAGCATCAGCACAACTGTCGTCAATAAGTCGTCTACCCCTAAGTTAACCTCGTAAAATACTGACTGGAATAATTTTCAAGATTACATTGAAGCAAACATAAATCTCAAGTTACGAATAAAATCTCCCGATGATCTGAATGAAGCAGCACAATATTTTATTAGATTAGTGCGAGAAGCAACCTGGCGCTCTGCTCCACCCCCCCAGAATGACCAAAATACAACCAATACTATCAATGTACCGCTGCACAACTGTCAAATAATCGCTCAGAAACGCAGAACTAGAAAAATATGGCAAAGGTCAATAAACATTGCTGACCAACATAATTACAATAGGCTATCCAGATAATTAAAAACAGCGCTCAAGGAAGCCCAAAACAATACCTTCAAACAATACATCTCCAACTTATTCCCAGATGACCACACATTGTGGAAGGCAACAAAAAACTGAAAAGACCTCAGCTACCCGTACCCCGTTAGTTT
>JABXWE010004110.1:0-13524 GCA_014611495.1 Limonius californicus
ATATATATATATATATATATATATGTATAGATCAAGTATTACACAAAAAAATCCCCCGTTATGTATATACAGGTACATAAATTACATTCATAAACAAAATAACTGAACGGACTACAGTGCGTACTTTCTCTGATTTAAATTTTTAATACACAACAAGCCCAAATTTACAGGGAAAGCAATAATGCGTAGATCAGGTTTTTAAACAAAAAAGTATCAATCCACTTCTAAAATTACTATCAATTGTTTATCGAATTACCGGCTAGCATTCCTATATATTGAGGCCTCATATACGAAATAACTAGATTAGATAACCAAAAATTTAATGGTCTATTAACGCACCGATAATTTAAACTCACGCAGAATTCCCCCTTTTTTTGACTTTTAAATCAGAAATCAAATCGCGTAAACTGCAGACCATTTAACAATTTTCCAGAATACAAATTACTTTACTATAATTTGAACAAGAATTTCCCCCAAATAAAATATTCAACTAATTACAAAATTTTTGTCGAGTATTATTTATAATTTAATACTATAAAGCTGAATCCGCAAATAAACGAGTTATAAAATTCGTCTTTGGTTTTATTTTTGAAGATTTCGTGGACTTATCAATGCAACGCAGGTAAGGTAAAAGTAGATTCACAGACCTTGAAGTAGTGTAACGTTTCTTACGCCTGATTTTTAGACAACTCGTTTTGCGTATGGTGATATTCCCACTTGTAGTAAAATACATATTTCGAAGCTGGTAGACCTGTTGAATTTTGGGCGAGTCCAAGTTTCAAATTTTGAGGGGAGATTTTTGGAGACAAGACAGTTGTACGTAGCCAGTGGTGAAAGCGACAACGATTCTTTCCTCTGGAGATATTTTTGTGTCGTAGATTCAAATTAGTCGTTGATGACAGGGAAATTATTCCGTTTTAAAAATCTACGTCTCTTAAGAGTTTTGTGTCTTCGATTGGAAGATTAACTCAGGAAGTTTTTCCGATATTATATATCACAGTTGAGGACGCTACTGTTCACGCCAGTATATAAAGCATCTGGTGAGGTTTGTTTCACAAACGCTTGTCTTGTTCGATTCTCCTGGATCTGTTTGTTAACTTTTGTATTTTAATAAAATTTAGGCACGAAGTTTGGGGCAATTAATCCGTCCATATAAGAATTGGAAGTGATAACGGTTAGAAAATTTACGTTTCACGCATATCTCGCCCTGCGTCGCAGCGAAGATATCTGGATTTTCCGGACCATCTGTATTGGAGGTCGCCTTCTCTGTAGAACTGCATTCCGTAGATAAGAAAGCAACTAAAAGGGAAGTGTATGTTTAACTAGAATTATTGTCGATTTATTGATAAATTGTTTCAATTTCGTAGAAATAATTATTCGTG
The DNA here is from genome assembly GCA_014611495.1 of Limonius californicus. NCBI lineage: Eukaryota > Metazoa > Arthropoda > Insecta > Coleoptera > Elateridae > Limonius > Limonius californicus. The sequence continues at coordinate 1,383 of JABXWE010004110.1, forward strand.
TACTGTTAAACTTCACAAATAGTATGAAATTTATGATATTGGGGATTTACATACTTTATAATTTATAATTTATAATTATTTTGTAATAGTACGGCAATTTTACGTGTTTTTTTATATACAGGGTACTCCAACCGTCGTGTATTATTGCGTCTTGTAGTTCAAGTTGGGTTTAATTAATTATATTGTTTATTTTATCGCTCGCCAAATCGTAGAGATCTCTTCGTTAGGTATGCGTTTCGCTTATTAAGTTTATTAATTTACGTATGTGTTTTCGATACGCAATAATTACCTTGGGTTTGTGTGAGTTTTGGTTTCAGCAGGGTAATTGTTTACCTTTACGTAAAATTGGCTTCACTATCATTATTATGTTACATTCGAAATCGTTTCATGGGGGAATTATTTTTGAGCATTAAATTTAACTCATTGGCAATTTGTCTTTTCATTTACGACGATAAGCTTGAATATCAGTTTAAAGAGAGTACTACTACAAAAGGAAAGGTAGGTGAATGCTGGACCAGAGAATCCGACTTTTCTAATTTTTATATCTAGGATTATGTTAGTAATTTACAAGTCGGTGGCGCTTATTTTTTTATTTTATTGGAACTCAGTCCATCTTCGATTAAGTTCTCCGTGATGCTAACATGATCACTTGCGTACTCATCTACAGAGCAGTGGCGTAGTAGGAAGAGGGGTTTGGACTGTTTTTGCTAATATTTATGGTATCATTCTTGTGTGAAATTTAATAGGCGTGACAGTAGTTTTCTTTACATGATGTATTCGCTATACGACCATCTGCTACACCATGCTACGTCGACGGTTCTACACAGGAATTTATCAGCTCGTAAAATTTCCCACGTCGTTAAAAATTTCGAATCTATTTTTGACTGATTCAACTCTCCCGACTGCTAATTGTTTAATGCCATAAGATGCCACTCTTTCGGATACTGGTTAACCGCCTAAATAAATTCAACTGTCTTAGTAAAAGAACAAATGGAACAAAGACCTAGTTTAGCTTACCAAAAAGATGTAAAATTTGGCAGAAGAAAAACTTCCCTCAAGGCACAAAGATTAGGAAAAACTCCCAGGGAAAAATTCACTAACACACAACCGTGTCAACCTTCCCTTTTTAAAACTTGAAAATTTATAAAATTGGAAAAACTTCCTGTCGTAACGACCTTAATTAAAAATTCAAGTGTGCACTTGTTGAAAGCTGGAAGCGTTAACACCTGACTGCCGACACCAAATCTAAAACGAAATGCGCGATCGATGCGCATCAATCCAAAATGATAACCAAATTATTTGAAATCGAATATACACCACGCGTCAGAAATCACACGTTACAAAGGCCGCCATCGAATGTAAAAAGACGGATGCTGTTAGCAGCAGAGATAAAGAATTGGCGTGGGTGGCGCTTGCTGATGATTATAACATCCACTTCACCACACGTCGTGATGCTGCTACATTGCGACGCAAATAAGAAAATATTAAAAAACGCAGCAAAAAGCAGCATGCTGAAGCGAGATACCACCGACAAGGTACCCGTGGTGGAAAACCAAAAAAGGAAATCAGCATAACTGCTGTAGATGTTGTACTTCAAGAGTTGCTAGGTGATCAAATTACTGGTATGCCTTCGCAGTTTGATGATGATGCAGAGCCAAGTAAAACTGAACAAACAATAGGTACTACTTCAAATTATTTACATTAATTCTGAAACAAAATGAATGCGTTTATTATGTTGTAGAACTATCCATAGACCCAAAACGTGACATCGTGGTGGAAAGCGAAGCTGTAGTGGAACCATCACTGGATTGGTTCACTTATTGCCCAGCAATGCTGAGGACACCTCGATCGATGCAACTGATGCCCAGCTCCGGACAACGAAAAATTCTTGCATATGACGGTAAATGCTTTATATTTCAATATTTATGTAATAATTAAGTATCATATAAATAACTGGCAGGGTGGTAAACCAATTTATTGTTATAGATTTGGATGGAGCAGGTTCTGTATAGTCGTTGCCAGAAAAATTAGAAAGCAGAATTCAAGCTACCAACATGATGAATGTACGGGAAGCCGATAATGGCACTATTGTGCGACCTACACCAAGAAAGAAGAGTGCAGATGCAACATGGACTGCAGTAGGAAAAGCCAAATTGGAGGTAGCCAATCTGCAAAAAGAACTGCTCTTGGAGCAGCGTGCCAACCAGAAAGAAATTCACGATATCACAATAAAAATGCTGAAAGAAGAACATGCCTTAAAAATTCGAATATTAGAGGCTGAATTAATAAAAAAAATGTAATTTTAAAATAAGTCTAAATTTAATTAAATATTAATAAATAACTTCATATTTACATTACATTTGTATTAATGGTAATAATAAATAATTGAAGGTTTAATTTTTAAAGTAATTCCTGAAAATATTGGTGAATTAAAGTAGATCGCATTAGGTTATTGGGACCGATTCCATTATTATTAGCACTTTGGTAGCCACCATTTTCACATCTTCGGTTAAATTTACAGCAGCCTCTATATCTTCATGTACGGGCGGATTTGCTTCACGCATTTCATATGCTATATTGTGCAATACGGCTGTTGCAACAATAACTGCTTCTACACTTTCTAATTTCAAACGAATTCCAAGGGCTAATATGGGAAATCTTCTTTTCCATACCCCATACTGTTGTTCTACAGGGTTTCTGGTTCTTATTAAAGATTCATTAAAAAGTTGTTCAGCTCTTGTTACTGGAGCAGATAGTGGTGTAATCAAATAGTTTTTAATCCCATATCCACTACCACCAACAAGTAAACTATCTCTCATTTCACCTCGTTCAAATTTGTTTCTTATGTTTGAATTATTAAAAATTGTTAAATCATGTGAAGCACCTGGCCAACGCGCCACAATATTCAACAGTTTTAAATCTGGGTCACCAATGGTTTGCACAGTTATAGAAAAAAAGCCTTTTCTATTTCGGAAAGTCTTTGCCATCTCACCGCCAGGAGACTGGATTTTTATGCGTGTACAGTCTACCGATCCTACACAGCGTGGAAATTTTGCAATATTATAAAACGTTTGGCGTACAATGGTTACTTCGTTTTCAGTTTCTGGGAATCTTATGTAACGGTGACGCAGACTAGCTAAAGTGTTATGTTATTTTCAAATTTGCCGCTTTATACGAATGAATTAATTCCGTAATTCATTTGCCGCTTCGTTAGAATGAATATCGCTATTTTAAATTAAATTCTTATTTTGGGTTACTACTTTCGGTCTTTTGTTTTGACTTTCGAAGCTCGAGATATGTTAACAGTCTTCTTTGTGTAAAAACTGCAGACTTTTGTTTTCTTTCACGGTCGACCTCGAACGCTTCCTGGAACTCGCGCGTTAAAAACGAATTCCTTCTAGAACTTCTTGCGTAAGATTTCGTAACGTGCTGCAATTTTGAGGGGAGAAGTGCAGGTCCCCACTGCATTTTGAGGGAGTCCATTTTCGATCCTTGTGGACTCCGGTTGTCCGTAAGCTCCATCAATAGGCAATCGTAAAGACGTAAAGTGCTGCAGGGGCGGCTCGGGTTTTTTTGTGAGGGGTATCATTAATGTGTGTTCCGTTTCGCTGTTGTACCAAGGGGTATCTAACAGACCGTCGGCTACTGCCGGATTAATGGGAATAACTTGATTCAACCCCAGAAAAAGGCAATTCTTTGGAGAATTGACAAATCGCCTTTCGGCGGATCAACTTCAAAACCCAGCTCTCGTTGCTCTGGGGCTTTTGTACCATCCAGGAGTCCCGTTTCCCGTATCAACTCTGCTCCGAAGAACGTGGTCTTCCTTCTCTTCGATTTGTTTCGACCCTGCATCTGAAAATCGCCAAAATTGTGCCTACAAAATTCAAGGTAAAAACTTGCCGTTGTGTGTTGAGAAGCCAAAAACGTTTCAGGAATCTTGCAAAATTCAAACTTATGGACCTCGTTTTGTATCGACCCTCAGACACGGTCCTTTTTGTTAACTGTATTCAGCAGAAGAAAAAGATATTAATGTTAAACTATTTCTGTGAACCCTACGCCCCTGCGAAACGCAGTTATTGAAGTCATTAAATGTAGCGTGACCAGCGGCGTAGAGTTGTATGCGAACGTTTGAAATTATTACTCTTTGTGTTCTACGTTATAAAGTTGCCTTTCATTGCTATATATTTTTATAGGTTCTGTGCCATTTTTGACAGTTCATTATATGCGTGTTAAAATTCCGCCTGTCTTTTATTACTGTGTTTTAAAGTACTTGTGTAAGGATTTTGCAAGCTTTAAGATTTAGGAAAAGTACAAAAGAAGGGTGAGTTCGATTCCCGTAGCTGCTGGCTGTCGACCTTTGACGAGGGCCTCCCTAATCAGCTGGACTTGAAAGGTGGCGCCCACTTATTTTGAATCACCCTGTACACAACTTTAAGCATTTTCTCTATAAGCAATTTCAGCGAACCTCCCCCTACTCCTCCGAGCAAGCCGCTGGCCTTTACCATCTTTTTTGTTTGCGGGTCCAAGAAAAGCGCGTTTGGCCGTACCGAAAATTTCTTAGCACGCCAACGTGCGATTTTCTCTGTCCCATAATTCTCGTAGCGAGAATCGGCCCGTAACAAATTTGGCGCCGCAACGTGAAACTTTTTTGGACCATAACAAAAGCACAAGAAACTTTGCGGACAAATTTACTTGCCGTACTTTTGTGAATTCCAGCAAAATCTCCAACAGTAACCAAAAAAGAGCCCGTAGCATAGAATCTAATAGTAATGAGTACCATTAGGGCAGGAGACAGGGCACTATTTCTGTAAATAAAATAACATCAATTAATACCTAATAGCCTTATCAGCAACTGCACACCGTATTTTATATATCTCTGGAAATACTCCTTTGAGACATTAATAAAAATGAATTAAGTATGGCTACCTTTCAGTTGGGGAAGCGATTGTTTCTGAAACCTCATTTATTATCCGCTGTACAGTTTCTTTGGATTAGCGAAACCGCACAAAAAAATTTTCGGCATCTCATCTTAAAAAATGGTCAGGTTTTTCCCTCATTATTCGCGGACGTCTTTGTCTGTTAATATAATTTAAATACTCCTGCACATCGTCACCATCACTTTCCACTAAATTATAGAGTTCATCTATATCCCCTATTTAAAATTAAAATAATCGGTAAACGCAACAAACACAAGGCGAGTTTTGAGGTTATTATAAACACGGTTTAATGCTGAACTCGGTTTAAACCTCCCACTTTGATGGTTCAGAGTTAAACTGGGTTTAACCGTTAACCGGCCATTGAAAAACGCATTATTCTGTATGAACTTGGTTTAAACTATGAATTGAGTTTAAACCATCATTGAAAAACCGGCCCTAAGAGGTTTACGGTTGAGAAAGAGAACGGACATACAGAATATGAACGGTAAAATTAGAGTGCCAAAATAAAAAAATTTCTCACCTCTAAAACTGTCGGATATGCTGCACCTTGTTCTCGGAGTAGTCCTGTTGAATATTCGAAAAGCGGGAATGGAACTGAACTTTCATTCCAAAATTTCTGAATTTATACCCGCTGGCTATTCTAAAGTTACAAATTTTCGTTCGGTTCGCGCAAAAATGCACGGAGTGGGATATACCTCGCTACCCTTCCACTTTACGCTGGACAGGCGGTTATCAGATTTCCACGCGTAAATGCTATGCAAATAAAGTATATTACAATGTTCGGACTCAATTATAAATGTTAAAATGCCAAATATAATTACAAACGGTAATTAAATACTACCCTAACATCGGTACAAAATAGAATGATACCCAACAGCGTGAACACAAAATAAATACGAATTCAAACAGAGGCTAATCGGTACACAATAAATAAATCAGTTTGTTCGGTATTCAAATTCAAAATATAAGTTAAACGGTGCAAAATAAATAAATATCTTCGTTCGGCCTTAGATTCAAAACATAACGCAGCTGGTATCTGCACATTTATATATAAATTGATAAACAATTCTAAACTATAAAAATACAGGGTGCGGTCGGAAAGATATCGGTCGGTACACAAATAAAATTACTTAAATTAAGCGGAAACATTTCTAAACGGTAAAACGGCATAACGTGGTTATGTAACAAATTTAACGGAGTCCCAATTAACATCAAAATAATTAAATAAAACTTAAATTGTCCGGATAATTAAACAATATTAGTAACGCTTCGTTACAAATTTTACGACTGGTTACGGGTTACTCATAGTAGTATATATAATATAAAATAATAATCTTAACACCTAAACAATACAGTATTTACAATGAATATATCGTGAAATACACTGTTTACAATAATTAACATGTTAGATTTATTAGCCTCCCCTCACTTATAACTACTTAATTAACCGTTCACACAACACCATGTTATTTATATTCCGCATCTAAAATAATCATTTTAATAACTAATAGGTAGGTACAGTATTTAGAATGAATACAGGGTGTCCCAAAACTCCTGGAACATAGAGCTACCACGTAGTCTGGAGGTCAAAAGAAGTCGATTGGACGCAACTTTGTCATATACCAAAATGTACCGTTTGCCCGTGAGAGGAGTTCAAAGTTTACTTAAAAAATCACATTTTTGTATGCTGTTCAGAAACGTGTGCACCAATTTTAATGAAATTTGGTACCTGGGCACTTCAAAGGAAGCCACTACTTTCAGTAACAAAAGAAACCCAAAGAAAATTGGAGAAGGGTTAAAACCACCCCCACCCCCTGATAAATTTGTTCAGAATTTTTTTAAGGATGATGATACGATTCTATGTTTTTTTTAAGGTGAAGACTCATTCATTAGCTTCATTTTTTGACTCTTGTAAAAACTCCGTAATTCGTATAGTTTCGAAGAAAAATGATATATGATGCCCCTACCACAGTATAAACACTAAAGAAACAGTAGCGACAGTTGACCAGAATTACACTTTTTATGCGCATGTGCGACGGCGGCCATGTTGAATTGTAGTAAAATACTGTAAACAGCCAGACAAATGCAGTATATTGTGTTGAAGTTTATCAAAGTATATTTATCTAAAATATATTTATCGGCTATCAGGATTTTCAGAACTAAACTTGTAACATGAGTACAAACACGGGAGGACACTGGTGTTTTGCAATAAACTGCAAAAACAATTCACATTGCAATAAAGATGGCAGTTTTTTTGGTTTTCCCAAGGATAGTAAAAGGTATATATGTATTATTATAGATAAGTGCTGTGTTAATAAAAATTAACGTTAAATATCTTTCTTTTGTTCTTTTGTTCATCGCAATCATTACTTTAAATGGGCACAAAATCATTTTAGTTTTATACTTTTATTGTTTTTAGAAGTCAGCAGTGGGTCATAGTTTGTAGACGAGAGGACGTTTTAAAGAAAGCTGTCGCATATTTAAACAAAAATTGTAAAATTTGCAGTGCACATTTTGAAGAAAATATGTACTTACCTTAATTTCTTAAAAAATAGATTAAAACCTGAAGCAGTTCCGACTATCTTTAATATTCCAAATCCACCGCTGAGGACTGCTATGAAAAGGAAGGCTCCATTACAAAGGGAGGACTTAGGCAAGCGAATTAAAATAGAGGAATCAACACCTAATCTTAACATAACAGTCAACGAGCAGCTTAATCGGGAGGAATTAATCCGTATTCCCTTTTTCCAATAGATTATGTATATAAGCTGTTTGTGCGTATGACGTTATATTATGTTTTAAAATTTATTGATAGGTACTTAGTCTACTTCTGTAAAAAACACAAAACTTATTACAATACCTATCACATTTGTAGTTTTACTTTTAAATCAAGTACCTATATTGTGAAAATGTGCTGTTATTATTTACAGAACTTAATTTCTAGATATTTCAGTCTTAAAAAATATTTATAAGCAAAAAATAATATTGTATATACTTTACTAGTGATTATTTTTTTCGTATAATTTTCAACCAATTAGAACGATCAATTTAGTTAAGTTACCTTGTATAATTTCGATAATACCTGATTATACATAGAGTAACTCTACCAATCGAAAATTTTACAATAATTTCATTTCCATAGTAACCACACGGTTATACATCTCAAACTTCCTGCATAATTACAAATCGTGTCAGTTTGACAGAATAATCCTCCCGCTTCGCGGTCGGATTATTTAAACTATCAAACTGACACTCTTTGTAACTTTGTTATTATGCAACAAGTTATCGATGCATAACCTGATTATTTTGAAGTACTTATAGTATTACTAGTGATTATTCAAACGTTCAAATTCTACTACAATTCAATATGGCTGCCGGAAATATTGGGGAGGGGATTTGTCACCAGGAACATCAAAGGAGCCGCCGTAAGTGACGCTACTGTTTCTTTAGTGTTTATACTGTGCCCCTACTCTACTTACCTACTACCAGTGTAAACACTTCTACTTCAGAGAAGATTTATTAGGCAGAATACCTCGCTGGTTTGCCACTGCCTTGCGAGGGAGAACGGCCGTTAAAAATCCGATGTTTCGGTACTGGGAATTGAACGCAGGATCTTCAGCATACGTCGGCAACCTTGACCCGCGCGTCACCAAGTGACCTATTTGATAATTTCAAGTAACCCTTTTGAGTTCCGCAAATAAAGCATAATTTCAAAATTAATTATAAAAAATAAACATTCATCTTTATTTTTACGATTAGCCCGCAATATCCCATTGTTGGGCAATGGTCTCCCCCATAAGGGGGGTTGTTGATCTACTCTCCCATAGTGATCAATCCTCGTGGGAGAGAGGCGCCGCGTTAACGCAACCTTCGGGTCACCTATCCAAGTACTGACCGGAGCCATCGCTGCCATAACTCTCCCGATCATACGTGATAGGGCGACGAATGTGCGCAACCCGGGACTTTACATTCATACATGAAGAAAATTTATTTGCAAAGGTGTCTACGCAACAACTTAGGATGTAATGGAAAAGGTTGTTAAGATTGTAAACATAATAGTAGCATGATCAGCGTTAGCACACAGGCGTTTCAAAGCTTTTTTGGAGGAAATTGAATCGAAATATGCAGATTTGCTGTTACATTCTGCAATACAATGGTTAAGTCGAAGCAAAGTGCTTAATAGCTTTGTAGAGCGCTTTTATGATATACAAATATTTTTTTATGGATTCGGTGAAAATGATCTCGAACTCAATGATAAACAATGGTTTTTAAGACTTTCGTTCTTAACAGACCTAATGAACCATTATAATGATTTCAATATTCGACTCCAACGAAATAACTATACAATTTTGAAAATGTACGAGGAATGGAAGAGTTTTCCTTCTAAATTAATATTATTTGAAACTGATAAAAAAAACTAAAATATTTCTTTTCTTTCCCTTGTCAAAAAACCAACATGAGAAAGAAAATGTCGATGAAAGCAATCTAAATATGTTCGAAGGTTGTATTTTGAACATTAGAAATGAATTTGAAAGTAGATTTAAAAGTTTTAAGAAGCACGGCGAAACGTTTACATTTATAATGGTGCTCGCTTCTTGGTGCAAGCGGACGTGTACTTCTAGCGCTCAGCTATATATAGTTAATTTTTTATTATTGTATTACATTTACTGTGCGAATTAAATCGGGATTGGTGTAGTAGTAGTAGTAGTTTCTTTAAGACAAATAAAAATGACTAAAAATGGCAGTGAACTTAAGGTGACCGAAATAAATGTCGAACTGTGTAGATATGGAATTGTTACTAAAAATATGAAAAAGGCAAATTTAATAGAACTTCTTAAATTGGTTTCAAACAGTAAAATATTAAATAAAGACTCTTTTGTAAATAAAGTAGTAGTAGACATGTAATAGATATTGAAAAACAAAAACAGCGGTTAATCGAGCTAAGTGATCTAAACCAAACATTGATGAGTAAAATACAGTCTTTAAACAATGAACTAGATAAATTGAAAAGTATAACTAATAAACCAGAAAAGGCTTCATCTGCAAGTGATAAACATTCAAGCAGTCGCATTAAGCGAGATAATAAGAGTTTAACTCCAACAAGAAAAGCTCGCGTTCTTATCTTAGCGGACAGCCACGGAAGAAATTTGTGTAGCATGCTTCATAAACAGGTATGCGATAAATTTTCTGTTCAGGTACTTTTTAAACCCAATGCAAATTTTAATCAAGTGACTGAAGATCTTCAAGAACTAATTAAGGATTTTAATCATGAAGACTACCTAGTAATAATTGCAGGAAGTAATGGTAAGCATGATAAATCTTTTCTCAAATCAGTGCGTAACACGGTAGATAAGTGCATTAAGACAAACCTTATAATATCTGCGATCCCATATCGATATGATATAAATGAAGTGAATGATTTAATATACAGCGTGAACATTAAATTAAACGAATTATTATATAAACTTAGCAAATTTACCAGTGTTAAATTTATGGATGTCAATAAAGGTACGGAACGTTATCAATATACGAAACATGGATTACATATGAACTTTAACGGAAAGCAAAAACTTTGTAAGACTATTTTGCGTTTGTTGCAAAATAGTACTCCAAATTGCGCATTGAAGCAAATTAGTGTAAAGTCCGATGATCATATAAATATTACGGAAGTTAAAAATATACGGGTATTCATCAATAAGAGATACCGTCCAAGAAGCTCTAGTGTAGGTATTCTCAACAATGAACATATTTACCCAAATCTTGATGAAATGAAAAGATTGGATCGGCCATTGATTAAATCAACCTCTGAAATAACGGAGAAACAAAATGTAAATCATGTTAGACATACGAGGATTAACAGACCTGTAGGCAACAACATCTACCCAAATTTGGATGAAATTAAAACACTGGAGGGCGTACCAAAAAAAACTAACCGTGAAGACATCACAGGAAGGTAACGATAATGATGAAACGAACATAAAGACAGTTAATAACATAAATAAGAGTTCCCCCACGGCGATCTTAGAAAATACTTCTGAGAATAGTAAAGATAGTGACATCAGTGAAACAGAAATTAACACATCTTTTTTAGAAATACCAATGGAAGAAATGATAGAATCTCTTTAGCTCGTAAGGTAAAACCCTGTGTCATTCTGCATCTAAATGCCCAAAGTTATATTTGTCATAAATGTGAAATTGCAAAATTAGCAGATGATGTGCAACCACATGTTTTATGTTTATCAGAAACGCGAACTACAGAAGACATGTTAGATGTAGAATTAAACATTAGTAATTATCAGTGTGTACTATGTAATTCAATTAGTAGGTACACGGGCGGTGTTTTAATGTTTATTCGAAACGATATATCATTTGATATAATAAGTATTAACGCTAATATGAAAAACTTTTGGTTCTTAACTATAAAAATAAAAATATTTGAGAAAGTCTATTATATAACCACGGTTTATCATTCTCCTAACGGAAACATCATAGAATTTCTAGACTATCTTGAAAGCTTTTGTGAAACTATGTGTGACAAGCGTACTGAAATAATAATTTTAGGGGATTTTAATATAAATGTTTTAGATTAAAAAAATGCAAGGACAGGTAGGCTAATCAACATATTAAGCAGTTTCGGTATGCAACAATTAGTGCAACAACCTACTAGAATAACAAATCGAAGTGCAACAATAATAGATCTGGTATTAACAAATAGCTTCAATATTGTAGTTGAAACTTATGACACCACTAAAATATCAGATCACGAAATAATACAAATCGGTTTTCAAACAACTGTAAAAGAAAAGACCGTTGAAACATTTAAAGTTAAACGTAATTTAGGAAAAACAAAAATAGATCAAGTACTAAAAGCACTAATTGAATGCAACTGGAACTACCATTTTTGTGATGTTACTAACTTACACACAACAATTGTTAGCAATATTATAAACGTATTAGATAAGTATTGTCCACTAAAAAAAGTAAAAGTCAAAAATAGCAACCTTGGATAAACAGAGTCAGAATTTATGTAAGGAAAGAAATAATGCTTATAAAAAATTTAAATTTACAAAAAATGAAGACGATTGGAAAAACTACAAAGACAAAAGAAACAAGGTTGTTGCTATCATTCGGAAACAGAAAAAAGAATACTATGAAAACGCCATAGATAAAAATAGAGGTAACCCGAAAAAAATGTGGCATACTCT
>JABXWE010004111.1:0-36412 GCA_014611495.1 Limonius californicus
AAATAAGTGAATGTTAAAAAATAAAATTACTCTTTATTTAGTGTCTTCTTGCGATTTTATACAACCATGTACAGTAAAGACGAAAAAGTGGAAATTCTAATGTGGTATCAGAATGGTAACAGCTTAAGAACTGTGAGAGACTTATTTTCACTAGAATATCCAGAAAGACCTATTCCTTGTATTCGAACCATACAAACAATTGTTAGAAAATTTATATCAGAGGGATGCGTAATAAATTCCCGTAAAATAAGAACTAAAAGTAACCGTGTTTTAACCGACGAAATGAAATTAAATATTTTATGCTACGTTGAAGAAATCATAATTAATAGTTACAACAAAAAATAATAATAAAGGTTAATAAAAGTTTGCGATGGCCGGGAATGGAACCCGGATCAACTGCTTGGAAGGCACCTATGCTGACCATTACACCACTTTGCCGCTGATGTATTTCTGTTGTACAAAGGAAGTACAATGTTCACGGACCTTACAGAAACATCACCCTGTCGATTTTTGTATTTAACAATAAGTCATCATTTGCGTCCTATATACAGGGTGAAAGACTTATTTAATATAAACACTGCATCAACATAACCTTCATACTCAATTAATTCACAACTACCGTGACGTTTATTTCTGTTTTTTAGTTGTCGGTATAGTCGGTTGCCTGCACATTAGGCGTAATTGACGCGTTCTTTTTAAAAGTATACAAAGTCAACATATACTAAAAAGAAAAATTCCCTGTATATTATATCATGGCGTGGTTGCGTAAGTATGTTACCTCTGAAGCTACTGGTTGAAATTTAATAAAATCTAAAATCCAGAGGCTAATTAAAAATTGGAGAGGCCAATAACCTTTTAAGCAGAAGCAGCAGACAAGTTTTCTTAAGTACTAAGATTTTCGTGTATCTGCTAGTTTGAAACTGCGATGTACATTATTTTGCAGAATCTTAGGCTGTGCATTATAAAGGACAATGGCATAGCGTGTGATAGCTGAGAAATGTTTTAATACTTTATTTTGTTTCTAATTAGATATTGAAAAAAGTATCTAGCGTTAAATGAACTATTAGAAGAGGTTGAAAATGTAAACAATGATATCGAATCACCAGCAAACCCACATATCCAAAGTTACCCAAAAGTTACTAAAAGTTAACTTCTCAAAAATAGATGGTCACCATTAGTCAACCAAAAGTTAACCTGTAGGTTAACTATGTCACCAATTAGTTATCCATAGAGCAACTTTAAGGCATCCTCAAAGTCGTTAAATGATTAACCATAACAGATGTCCAAAAGCTAACCTTGAAAGACATCTTTTGCTTAACCATAGAAGATGTCCAGAAACTACCCTTTAAAGTCATCTTTTGCAAACCTGCTTGACGTGCCCAAAAGTTAACCTTGAAAGTCTACTTTTGGGCATCCTCTCAACATACCCAAAATCTAATCTATAAGGATTCTAAAAGATTCTTCCAAATTGTTTCTTATTTTGTGGACTTATTTGTACAAATGCCACGATAATTTAACGGTTACCTTGTACTTAAACGATTAGTTACTCATTTCTGTAAGTAAATAATTGAAAAATTGGGTAATAAATAACAATAATAATAATTACATTTGGATTGAAGTTGTAAACAGTTTTAAACCCAATTGCAATATACTTAGCTGTTCACAAAAGTATGTGCACCTATTGTCAACTTACTACGGTTATCTTTTAGCAGGACGATTCCGTTAACAAACTTGTAAGTAGCACAAAGTCAAGGAATCGCTTCAGATACCTGATGCAGAACTTACACTGTAATGACAATGATATTCTAAATGGCCAAGATAAAATTCACCCTTTACTAGCCATTCTAAATAAAATATTCATAGATTTAGCGCCACAAGAAGAGATTCATAGCGTATATGAATCAATGGTACCCTATTATGGGCGACGGTACAAAACAGTTCCTTGGTGGAAAACCACTAAGGTGGGAGTAAAAACTGTGGATGGGAACAACACGTTTAGGATATATACAATAGTTTGACCCACATCAGGTGTCTTTTACCATTTTACCCGTACCAACATCTTGGGTTGGGTGCTTTAGTTGTCTTACGAATACCAATATGCGATATTTTTTATGTTTTTGCAATTGCTTAATGAACTGAAGTCCAGAGGCTGCAAGGGAACGGGTACAGTTCGACAAAATTAACTAGGAAAATATTGTATAATTCAACATACAAATCAAGTTTATTGAAAGCAAAGGAAAGGGGCCACTTTGATTACGTGGGAACAGCAATAAATGATATATAGTAGTTTATAAATGGCATGACAACAACGTTGTCACGATTGCATGATGTGTGGATCGAACAGACAAAACTATTAGCTTATATCGATATCAATTAGAGGAAAAAAATGGTATTTTGCCTCTCATTACTAACAGTGTTGACATGGCCGAACAGAATACCTGGCAACTCTATAGAATCAGAGGCAAAAAATTGGATCACTTTGAGTTTAGAAGAATTGTAGCGCGTGGAATTTTGAAATCCTTTAAAAAAAAATACAAAACCAGGGCCATCTCGATCATCTACAAATTTACACGAATATTCGAGGTTTGACAACATCGAACATGCATTTTCTGGAGCATGTTCGTCAGCTACACTCAATTTAAGTATGGTGCAATAAGAAGGAGAGTTAGAAGTATACATGTAGAAACAATTTCGGAATGGAACAATGTAAGCTGGAGTGTTTCCAGAATTTCCAAAATTTTCATATGGAAGTTGCACCATTTAATCAAACTGGAAACTGTTCACCAAATCTTGAAATCAGATTCGCCTCCTGGAAGAGTATTTTCTGCAGAAGGTGAAAATGCGAAATTGTAATAATATAGAGGTATCTTCACTGAAATCCAATAATTTTAAACAACAAATCCCTGGAAGTTTCCGACCTCACGCCTGTTTAACTAATATTAATTACAGTCAGATCATTAGTTTGTTTTTTTTTTCTATTCCCCAATGGCGTTAGAACTTGATGATAGTTTGATAACACTTCTTTTTCTTTGAGTGCCTTGTTTCTTACGAGACCGGTGTCTTCTCCTCTATGCCTGTGCTGAGCGTGTTAAACAGGTATACGACCTTCAGTATAACGTGGGCTCCAAACCACGGGAAGTGTAAAATCTTCTACGCCAGAGAAGATTTGCTAGACAGAATTCCTTGCTGAATTGCTGTTACCTTGCGAAGGAGAACGACTGTTAAATATTCGACGTTCTACTACTGGGAATTAAACCACAGACCTACAACTTAGAAGTCTAATACGCTCCTAGCTCACGACCGCATGTTCTGATAACACAATTTTTTAAATACAAATCGAAACTAATATTTTTCGAAAGAAACATTATAGAGGATTTACAGAATCTTGAAACCAATGCACATCGCATATTGTTTTCGTTTTTCTAAAGTATTCAAAAACCATACCACGATAAACATTTTGTACTTATTATTTTCAGAAAATTTGTTGGAAAGCGTAATAAAATTAGGTTTATAACCGCTTTATATTTCCAATTAAACAAATGCCATCATTTACATATTTTTTATATAAAATAGAAAACTTTCGGTACTACATACATATAACTTTATAACTGCTGCCATAAATAGCAATGAATAAATAACATAAATAATGAATAATAGATGAATCTCTTAAGCATTTAAAATTTGCAGAAGTTACTTTTTTCATTTTGAGTAGGATAGAAGCATTGATTTCTAAAGTCGCTGTAATAGTATGTAACTCAGTATTTATATTTGATATTTATCCGGTCTTTCACAAGAACATTGCCAGACGTTAAAATATATTTGATTGGGGATATAATCTAAGCAAATGTAGATCAACCTTAAGACTCTCCCTTGGCAGATAAATTACGATTTTTGCACGAAAGCTTCAGTTGCTTAGCAATAGCACGACTACGCACTGCATAATAAAATCCCGTCTGAAAGACGAGAGATTGTGTAAATGCCAACGTGTTTGAGTTGGAATTGTACGGTAGCCTAAGAAAATTTCCATAAAAAAAAAAGATTTTTGTTAATGGTCGTTTAAGAACCCACGCCCGATGCAAATATTTTGATGATGTCTTACTCTGTAAAAGAACTTTTTGTAAAAATATCAGCAACTGTTTGTCAACAAACAAGAGGTGATGTTATTGTGTATTTCTCTGTTAATTAGGTGTGGTGGTATTCTTTGAATTTTTTAAATAATGGTAAAATAAAATGGGAAACATAAACTAATCTAAGCTAATAGCACACGCTTTCGAAGGTGAAGTTAGTGCTTTAAGCTAGTTGGTAATCCGTGAGTCTACGGAGATTCAAATTTGCAGTTAGTGGATCATCAACGTCCAGATGTAAACTTTAAAGAAAAATTTATATATAATAATATATATACAGGGTGTATACAAAATACGTTACCAACTTATAGATCTCAATATGAACAAAAAAGTCGTAATAAACATGGGTTCGTAGAATCAACCGTTTTCGAGATATGGAGTTTTTTTAGAAAATAAATATTGCCGTTTCCTTATTTTAATTACAAATAATTAAAGTAGAGGTTCTATATGTCCTCCTTTCATTTGTACACATCCTTCGCATCTCCGTAAAAATTAACGCCGCATTTTTTCAAAGATTCTCGGATTCATAGGAACAGTCTGGCAGGCATTTTCTATTCATTCTCGCAGCGTTTTAATTATTCACAGGGCTTAAATAAACTAACGACTTTAAATACCCCCAAATACAATAGTCGAGCGGATTGAGGTCAGGAGATCTAGGTGGCCACACAACTGGACCCACCCGCCCTATCCACCCGCCGCTGTAATTTTCGTTTAGGAAATTTCCGACCATGATTAAAAAATTTGCAAGAGCCCCATCGTGCATCAACCACATATTCATTCTATGCAATAGTGGCAAGACATTACGCAAAAAGTCAAGATACAATTGACCAGTCAAACGTTTCGGAAGAAAAAAAAAACCATTATATGGTCTCCAAAAGGACCAAGTCAAACGTTAATTGAAAATCGTTGTTGATAATTCGATTCAATAATAGCATGCGGGTTTTAAACCTACCAAACATAGCTGTTGGGCAAATTAAACTAGCTGCGACAGTAAATAAAACCTCACTAACAAAGTCTGCGTTTTCCGCAACCCTTGTCAGTGCCCATAGGCAAAATAGGCACAATAAGCGTCTGAATATTGTATGGGTACAATTGCTCCTCACGATTACAATCTCCAAATTAGGGAAGTATTAATATTTGTTTCGGCAGAAAGTCTTGTAGTACTGGTATCTGGATTTTCTTAAATCCTCTTTAAAATGTTAAGTTCCGCTTCAGAAGTAGAAACTGATCTAGGCCGACCATCACAACAGCTTCTTGATTTAAATGCGCCAACTTTTGATAATCGTTGATGCAAATTTCTAAAAAATATTTCTCACACGAAAGTGCCCGGTTCGGAAATATTTCGGCACACAAGCGACGTGTCTCATAAGAATTACCATTGCCTTGCCATACATGAAATGCATATGATTTTCGAACCCATGTTTATTACGACTTTTTGTTTGCTTTAGGGAAATCTTTAATTGGGTAAAATATCCAAACGTATTTTGTAAACACCCTGTATATATATATATATATATATATATTGCCATGATATTACCGACACCTTAATTAATAAACACCATAAACTTTACGTTTGTAAACTTATTATGCTAATTTTTCTACTTAAAAGGTTGTTGAATCGAAGTTACAGCAGGTTATTTGCTTGTTAATTCATTTCCGATGTGGTATGTAAGCATCGTAATTTCTATATGTGGAGACATCCTAGTACAGGTGGAGTTTTTCTTATAGAATGTCTACGTAACACAGGTATTATGTCTCGTTAATAAGATTGGTACAGGCAGATTCTGAAATTATTATGTGAATTTTAAAAATTCATGTAAAGTTATCATTTGAACAAGGTTAAAATGTTAATTTGAATATTTAAACGAGATTGTAATGCAACGATAATTGTTCTTATGATTATTTTGATACTAAAGCAAGCCTTGTAATGTGTTATGCGACTAGATTCATTTGAAATTTTTATAGAAATTAAAATTTATTAAATTTGTAAGGTTAACGTTATAATTTTGGACCGACTTCAATGGAAAGGTGATTTAGTAATTGAAATTGTAATTAAAGGAACTTTATTAATGTGGAGAAATATGACTCCAATGTTTCTTTATTGTTATATAAATATTATAAAAAATTTAAGTAGGTAATTATATGAGATTTCTTATTATACAACTAAATTATGTCATGTGAGATGTTAAAACGTAGGGTGAAAATTATTATCACTGCGAAAGCTATTTTCACCATAGCAATATATATATATACACTTCGTTTTATATGAAATGCACCACTCATTAAAAATAAAGCTGCGGGTTTAAAACTTTGCTAAAATAATGTTTCATTATTGAGTACGAAATGATCAGGTTTTCATAAAAAAAGATTTACAATTATAAGAAAACAATAACAACAACAAAAACAACATTAATAATGTGTAACATCGCCATGAACAGCAATGCAAGCATTTACGCGTCGTGGCATGCTTTCTATCAAGTGGTCTATGTTCTCCTGGGGTATCTCGTTCCATATAACCTCAAGTTGATGTCTCAGCTCGTCTACGTTGTTAGGAGCTCTTGGCAATAATCTTAGTCGCGGGTTCATCATGTCCCAAAGATGTTCGATTGGCGATAAGTCCGGTGATCATGCAGGCCAAGGCAACATTTGCAATTGTGCTTGTTGGAGGTACGTTCTGGTAACGTCTGCAGTGTGTGGACGTGCGTTATCCTGTTGGAAAATACCGTTTGGCAACGTCTGCATGAATGGTTCTAACACCGGTTCCAGGACATTATGAATATAGCGATGAACATTTAAAGTACCTGGGACGAACACAAGATGTGATCTTCTACCGAAATAAATCGCGCCCCAAACCATAACTCCAGGTGTTAAAGCTGTATGGCTCTTTCAGCAAACTCTAGATTTCGTGTTTCTCCTCGATATCGACGTACCTTCCTACGGCCGTCATTTGCCCACAAACAAAATCTTGATTCGTTACTGAAGACAATGTCGCTTCTGTAAATTGTTGCCATTAACACGCGGCGGTGAAAAGCTCGCATCCAGTCTACAGCAGCAGATCTTGTTGTTTGAAAGCGGTCTCGTGTAGCCATTCTTCGAAGAAGTCGATCTTCACGAACATTGCTGCTACGTGGAGGTATACCAGCTGGACGATGTCGCTGAATGCCTTCTTCTGACCAAGCAAACCATATTCGTGCAACTGTGTGTGGTCCCGATTTATCCTTCTACCAATTTCTCGAAAAGAAAGTCCAGCTTGTTTCATGCCGATAATTCGACCTCTATCAAAATCGGAAATGTGGTTGACATTTCTACGTTGTCTTACTGGAGGAATTTTAAAACATTAATTCTGTCACAAAATGTAACAAAATCTCGAAACAACTAATTAATGTTTAGTAGATATTGTTTTGTTTCTAAGCAACAAGTTGATGAGAGAAAGTATACGAACACTACAACCGCTTGATTTTTTAATGGAAATAGTGATCATTTCATACGCAACACTAAAACATTATCTCAGCAAATTTTCAAACCCGTAGCTTTATTTTTAATGGGTGGTGAATTTCATATGAAACTGAACACATATTTACACAATTTTTATTTTATTTAACTGTTTTACGCGACGTCAATAAAATATAAACACCATTAAACTATCGTACCGTGGCGTCATTTAAAAAAATGCATGATGTCACAATGTAAAATTCGTTTTCTATAACATTTAATAATTCTTTTTATAAAAATTATTAGCTTTGGTATTCAGCTGTACATCTTCTGAAAGTAAATTTTTTAGGCTGAAATCATCATTTGTTTTATGTTTTCGATTTTTTTTGTCATATTTTTTGAAAATGCTACCGTTAACCATTATTTATGCTATTTAATCTAAAGAAGTTTATTGAATTCACTGAATAATAAAATTGCGTGACAAGTTAAAAATCCGAAAGACCAACAAGAGCTTTTTTTGGTTATGGAGGAATTGTTTTTAAAACTGTTTAAGAATTTTTGAAATTTCAGATTTATTAATCTAACTTAATACATGCTTGCACAAGGTGCACATTAGGGTGGAGCGAGATTTTTTTTTCTCTCAAATTGATTTTCCTGTATTGTTGAAAGTTGTGTAAGTAAACAAGAAGTATTTTTGTATTTTTTATATTTTCTTCCTATTATCCCCTCCACCGCCACAGAGCCCCAGTTGCTTTTTTCAATTTTATAGGTTTGTGGCGGTGGAAAACGTTTTCCGATTCTCTTTTGCCATAATTAAAAAATGTTTGTTTACGCAGCTTATGAACAGTCAGGCGGGTTGAATTTCTAAAAATAGATTTTTCTTGCCCCTCCACTAATCTCCTACTATGCGATCTGCCGATCCGTGCCAAGTGTCGAATGATTTGTGTCTACTTGTTCAGTACGGAGTTCATAACCATTAACCAACCACGTCAGGTGCATGCTATATGATGTCCAAACGCCAAAAACTATCTGAGTGCCCCTTTTTTGGGAATCCAACTGATTTATACATGTTCGTTTTGCCAACGCGCGAGGTCGTCATAAAGTATTTTCTGTGGATTCGTGACAATTTGGAGCAAACAAATATCAATCAAAATACTCTTGTATCCGAAACATTAGAGGCCGTTGCAAGAAAAGTGGAAGAAATCTGGAACAATGCCTCTTATCCAATATTGAGTCATCAGAGAATCGTATCACTAATCAGAGAATATCAACTGAAGCGAAAAAATCTACTAAAGCCGTATAAGCAAAGAAGTAACGTTGCTAGCTATAAATCGCAATTAGAAGTCTTCGCCGCCAACAGCAAAACTTTATTCGATTTTTCAGCTTGTAAGTGCAAGAGTTTTAATGCATGTGTCTGTGACAAACAATACAAGGTAAGCCTCTTCCTTCAGTCTTCATTTAAAAAATAAAAGATGATAATTATCAAATCAAACACTGTCATTACATCAATACTCGATACATTTCTACCACGACTTAATTAAAATGAAATTTTCAGGTTCCTAAGAAAGAGCGATTGTTTCTCGAAGATCAAAGAGGGCCAAGGAAGATGATGATCGGTTCTGTTGATTACAAAGATGTCTGACAACAGAAGATGCGGGAAGCGAGGATGGCTATAGTTGAGTCAAGTACGAGAAAAATTGCTGAAAATCAAGGACCGAGTACTTCTTCCACTGCCACAAAACAGCGTTCAGTTCAAGATACTGAATCTGACAGCTCTGATGCAGCTTCTCCAATGCAAGATGCTCCTGTTTCTTTGCCGGCTTCTATTCCAAGTACTTCTTGCACAAAAAATCGAAATACAAGTAAACTCCCAATGTTGGCGGAAACTCTAGACCGATACAGTGTTTCAGACAGAGACGGGGCAGCCATAGCTTCGGCTGTATTGCAAGACTTTGGCATCATTAAAAACGAAAACGATAGAAATATAATTGATCGACACAAAGTAAGAAGAGCCAGGGACAAAAAGCGTTGTGAATTACAATCGGAGTCCAATCAACTCACTATTCGTGGTCTTTACTTTGACGGACGTAAAGATAAAACTCTAACTAAGAGTGAAAATCGAAGAAGAACTCTAATAGAGGAACATATATCACTAATTGAAGAACCTGGTTCTAAATATATCGCCCACATCACACCTGCTTCTGGAACAGCCTCGTCGATTTTGGAATCCTTGCTAGAGTTTCTGCAGACAGCACATGTTTCTCTGAACAGCTTGGAAGCACTGGGTTGCGATGGAACCAATACTAATACTGGAAATAAAAAAGGGGTCATCACTTCATTCGAAAAAGAAATCGAAAGACCATTACAGTGGTTAGTTTGCCAATTACACGCAAACGAACTCCCTTTGCGGCATTTGATGCAACATCTAGATGGAGTTACTTCCGGTCCTCAAGGCTTTTCAGGACCTATCGGGATACAGTTGAAAAGCTGTGAGAATCTTCCAGTCATTAACTTCTCGAGGATTGAGTCGGCACTTCCTGTAATTGACAGCAACATTTTGTGCACAGACCAGAAATATTTATACGATATTTGTACTCTTGTGGCAAGCGGAACTTATTCTGAAGGACTACCCAAACGAGATCCTGGAAAGATGGTTCATTCCCGGTGGCTCACTACCGCCAACCGGATTCTCCGCTTATATGTTGCTACTGAAATCCCCTCACAGAACTTGATGACATTGGCAAGATTCGTTGCGACAGTTTATACACCAATGTGGTTTACGATAAAAGTACAGAGTTCATGCACCAAAGGAGCAAAACATCTCTTCCAAACTATTCAACTAGCCAATTATCTACCAGACGATTCAAAGGAATGGGTACTTTGGACATCCACAGAATATCCTTCTCTGCATGCTTTGGGATGATCGCAAGCACATCAGATACCTTGCTTATCAGAGGATCATGAAAGCCAGAAACGCATCGGACGACTCAACGGTTACAATATTCAAAATTCCAAGCTTCAATTATGGGGCCAACGAATATTACGAACTGGTTGACTGCCAAGAGATTCTGTGGACTAAACCACCAATGACAAGTCGTTTTTCTCTGGAACAGTTGAAAAACATATCAAAGACCCAGAATCCTCTGATCTCTCATATATCAAGGAACTACCTTGCCACACGCAGGCTGTTGAGAGAGCTGTGAAAATTGTGACTGAGGCATCCCTTGCTGTCTGTGGTAGAGAAAGAAGAGATAGAATCATCACAAACAAGTTGGAATCCCGATCGAAGATGCCTAAATTCGAAACAAACCAGAACTTCAAGTTGCATTAAATTATTTTACGTTCATGTTTTTTTTTGTTTATTTTAAGTTTTTTGTTGTTTCATTTAAGAATTATCATTTCATTTATATTCAGACTGTCAGTTTTCTTTGATGTGAGCATTAGTATTATCTCAAAACTGAAAATAATAAATATTTAAAAAATTGAAAATTTTGATTGCCTTGTGGCGGTGGAAGATAAAATGAAATTGAAAAAAAAGAAATTGTAGAAAGTTTCTTTTCATTATCCACATCTTTCGGTAATACAGGCGTTTTGAAAAAAAAGAAAAAAAGAAAATGTGCATAATATCGCTCCACCCTAGTGCAGCGGCGGTTTTTGACTTATGTATCGTTCCGTTGACGCGACAACGGCTACAAGCAGCAGGAAAGTTTGATAATTAGGCGACTAAGTTACATTGAAAATATTGGCGACTGCTGGTTTAGAGGACGATATTTCTATAGCTAAGACTGTCTACGTAGGCAAATGGGCCAAAGAAGAGAAAAAAAGAAGAAGAATGCTTCATTATATGCAGATAAAATTCAAAGTCGTAAGCTGCTACTAGAGAAAAAGCCACAGACTTATTAACGGACAATTTCAACTACAAACCAACTCTGTTTCAATGAGATCCTTCAAGCCAAATTATTTGTTCGTTGGACATATTTCTCGATAAGCATTAAAGCTTCCAATACCAGGTTTACTACATATTACAAAAATATTAAAGCTAATCATTTTTTTTGCGATTGTGTTTTAGCTTAAAATTCTAAATATTAGGTCTAAACACTTCATAGGAGTAAATCACTACAAAATAAACCATCAATAGTTGTAGTTCCCGGAAAGCGTCATAAATATATCATTGATCAAAAGTGTACTTGGAAATCTTCTATCGCTGAGTATGATGTACTTAAATATTAGAGTGGAGACCAATATCTCAGAAAACACTAGTACATTTAAGTTACAAACCTTAACAGTGATTTTTATGTAAAAACTATTTGGGGTTAATTATTTTCTACGTCATACATGCAAAAAATATTATATTTTATGTTCGTTATATCTGGGAGAAGCACTCGTTGTAAGAAGCAATTGCTGTAAACGTTGCATGTCCAAATATTTACTTCATGAATGTTTGTTATATCCGGCATCTCGTTCTAACGAATTAGATTATGACAAAACGCGTTGTAAACAAAACTCACACATAGAATTACATTGTAATAAACACATTGAAGAGAGGATTGTAGATTTAAGAGAATATTCGATGGAATAGCATGCATCATATCGTGGAATTGATGTAAAGCCTTAGCAGCAGCACTAAATACGTTAATAAGTATAACTGCAGGTTAGCAAGGTTCCAACATTTAAAAACAACACAAATTAATTTTGTGAACGCTCGTTATATCCAGCATCTCGTTCTACTTAGTTAGACTATGTTTAAACAGTGTGTAATCATGTTATGTTCGTTTGATTTTGCCACTTCATAGGAATTAAAGTTTTATGTTAATAACCGCTCTTAAGTCGATTACTATTTTCTTATTTTCAAAGATTAATTTATGAGAGGTCACTTTTACAAAGCTTCCGAAAGGGAAACGCTTGCCGTGCATGTTTAGTCTTAAGCGCCGACGAAAAACAGTTCTTAGAATCCCTCGTTTGCAGAATTGCCCGAAAGTTCCACGTGGAATATTTTGTTCTAGAATTCTTGCACCATATTTTGTCATATGGTAAAATCTTCCAGTTGTTGGAGATTCCCGTTGCCTTTTCTCGTTCGTCGATTTAACATCTCCTTTCGACCCGGTTGGTTGCGAAGATCTCAGCGCCGAAAACAAGTACTGTAGGGGCGGCTTGGGATTTCGGTGGGTGTCCATTGTATAAATTTTCGTACCGCTGTTATCACCGTGGGGTGAAAATAACCATCGATAAGTGTCGGATATAAAAAGACACGCTGGAAATTAACTCTTGGAAGGCAATTCATTGCGAATTTGCTGATCGCCTCTGGCGGATTAATATCGAACCCCTTGCTGTGACCCTCTGGATGTGCCGCTGTTGCGACAAACAACTCGGAAGTTTGTGCGGCAAGAATATTTTGTTCCTGAATTACCCGTTATTCGAAGAAAGTCTTGGCTCACAACGTTGTCACCATCCTGATCTGTCTTCAGGGGCGATTTTTGTCCGCCTCTTCGGGACCTAGGAACAGCCCAAATTGTGCCCCTCTCTACTCCCCATTTGAAGAAAACTAAGGTAATAATAGTTATTGTGTTGTGGAAACTTGTTCTGAGATTCATTTTATTGGTTTAAAGTGCTGAACCCTTTTCTGGATGTAGCGCCAAGCGACCTTCAGTCGTATTTGTTAATTGTAAAGTGTAGTAAATTGTAATTTTTCTAACCTCGAACGCCACTAGCTGCGTAGATCTGTGGTTTACTAAAGTAAATATCGCAAGCTATTGACGGCGAGCTCTTTGATTCGAACGCCCCAAACTTCCCTACTACAGTTACTACCATTGCGATAGTATTTTTTTTGTATTATGTGTCGCCAATTTCAAAATTTCAAATAATAGAGCTATATTTGTCTTAAAATTCACCATATCCTTTATTACTGTATATTTTCTATGTGTGTGCATGAACTTTATAAGCGTTATATACAGGAGAAGGCACAATAAAGATGAGTCCAATTTCCGTAAGCTGCTGGTTTCTCGGCCTTCCACGAGAGCCTGCGATCAGTTGTGATTTGGAAGGTGGCGCCCACTAATTTTGACTCACTCTGTACACATCTACGGTCGTAGCTTTTCTCGTGAATCACCCATACTCCTCTGAGCTAAGCCGAAGACACTTCCATGTTTCCAGTTGCGGATGGACGAAAAAGCTCATTTGGCCCGTAACATACAAAACTCACATATACAATGTGATTACAATAAACAATTCAAACTGGAAACTAGATTTACGAAGAAAAGTAGACGATAGAACATCATATTTTGGAATTAATATTAAGCCTTAGCAGCAGCAAACACTCCAATAAGCTTATGAACGCACGTTAACAAACTTCTACCATTTAAAAGTCTGTAGTTGTATACAGGGTGTTTCAAAAATAGTGGGAAACCATTTGGACACAGATACTTATACGAAATAAACCGAATAAATCTATTACATCTAGGCAGCATTCCAGGATTTTTTCAAATTTGGTACATATTAATAAAAAAATTACCATGATAAGAAAAAATGAAAATTGAATTTTAAAGATTCATAACTTCTTATGGATGAACGTTCTACCTAGATACATTAAGTTTATGTGGTTTATTTTAATCTGAAGAATCTATGACCAAACGGTGTCCCATTCTTTTGGAAACCATGTATATTTCTCTATAGACACTAATGATTACTGATTTTCTAAATTGGAAGTTTTTCAAAATTCTGGTCGGATACCACTATATTTGCGGATGACTGAATAATCTACTTCTTTCAAGGATAATGATCATCACAGAAAATCTTTGTGGGGTGCCGCTGAGATTTCTCGAGTAGCAGCTTCTTTTTATTTTACGGTTAGCAGCAAAAACTCCTACATCTAAAAGCTATTAGAAAGCAATTCATCTATTTCGTTAACAAGAGGTTTGCAGAGAATTCCTTTATATTTGTTTTTCCTGACAGCGTGAAGAACAAACAAAGCAAGTAAAGGCACAGAGAACTAATAACGGCGCCGTTACGCTAAATTTCAATTAATGCCCGAGATTTCAGCGACATAACAGGTATTTCAGTTTAAAGCTCGGCAATTAAATAAAAGTTCTTTACAAAGTACGAAGGTGATTGGTGTGAAACAAAAGGTTAGCATATTCGAAATTACTAGCAGAACATTCTGTTTAACAACTATTATCATATATTCTTTGGTTATTATTAGAACTCTTCCGAAGTTTGAAGAGCAAAAGTTTAGTACTGAACAAAACTAGTTTTTTTACTTCTCTAACTTCAATAACATACGGTTTGCGTAACTCCAAGTTTAAAAGCACTAATGTAATGCTACCTACCCGAGTGCAATCCTAAAACTGTTTGTCACTAACATACTCATTTAATTAACTAGATTTCGTTTCGTACAAAACTTTTTGTTTCGTCGTTATATTAAAAAATAATATAAAACATGGAATAACTGTGAATTTGCTAAACAAAGTACTAAAAATGGTAATAAGATGATGGAACAATATTGCTATTTCACATAATAGAAAGGTTTTACAATTTTACTTATAAAAAGCCGGGGCCGGGGCAGGACCGCATCAAGGAAATTATTATAGGAAGGAAATATAGTACAAAAGAAATTGGAGGTTTAGAGATTGCAGAAGAGAAGAAAATGGAGAAGTTACTAGCAGAGATCAATGAAAAGTTAAATAAATGAAATGATCTAGTCACGAAAACTGAAGATGTGAACAAAAAACTAGATAAAATAAATAACGAAATGGAACAAATAAGGACACAAAATGAGGAATTAACGATGGAATATGGAAAACTCAAGATAGTATTAAATTCACAAAATACACGAATCGAAATACTGGAAAAGGAGATACGAAAGAAAAAAAATCACAATACAAGGAGTGGAAGAGAAATCCAACGAACCAGAGCTAGAACTAAAAGAAAAAGTGAGGGTAATATTCAGGGATATGGATGTCAAAATAGACATGGGAAAAGAAATACAGGAAATAGTAAGACTAGGAAGGAAGGAAGAGGAAAGCAAGAGGAACAGACCAATACTGATAGAACTAGCAACATGGAATAAGAAGCGGGAAATAATGAAGGCCGCAAAAAAATTAAAAGGAAAGAATATTTGGATAAACGAAGACTATTCAAAACAAATCCTTGAAGAAAGAAAAAAAATAATGAAATATATGAAAGGCGCAAGAAGCAGGGGATACAATGCAATAATACGATATAACAAACTACAAGTCGATAACGAAATTCACACCCTGGAGCAATTAGAGAGGATGGAAACAGTAGAGGAGACAAACTGGGAAGGGGCAAACGGAATGCTGGGATTATAATAGGAAAAAGGAACATAGTGACAAAGGTATAAAAACAAGACCGACTAGTGGAAGATCACCCAATGATAGGGAAGACGAGGA
Organism: Limonius californicus; assembly: GCA_014611495.1. Classification (NCBI taxonomy): domain Eukaryota; kingdom Metazoa; phylum Arthropoda; class Insecta; order Coleoptera; family Elateridae; genus Limonius; species Limonius californicus. The sequence goes on from JABXWE010004111.1 coordinate 15,962, forward strand.
AACAAGAAAGGAAATGAGAACATTAACGTTCACTGAACGACGTCCAAAAAACCAACAAAAGAAAAGATCGGGACTGTCAACAAAATATACGACCGCTGTGAAAATGGAATTGTAGAGACAAATACAAACGAAACTAAAGAAAATGAGAAAGAAGAAAAAAATATAAACATGAAAATAAGAACATGGAGTATAACATCATTAAGAAGCAAAGAATATAAATTAGCACAAGCAATGGAAGACTACAAAATACAGCTGATAGGAATAAGTGAGACAAAGAAAGTGGGAAACGGAAAACTTAAAATAGGAAAATACAGTATGTAATATTCCGGAGTTAAAATAGGTCAACGAGCTAAAGAAGGAGTCGGAATAATGGTAACGGAAGAGGTAGAGGCAAGGATAACAGAATTTAAGCCGGTATCGTCCAGCATAATGTACATAAAATTGGAAATGGAAGAAGCATAGTACATAATACAAATATACGCACCAGTAGAAGGACCTAAGGAGGAGGAAATGGAGGAATTTTATATGGAGCTACAAAATACCCTAGACGACATTAAGGAAAGAAGCGAGAAAGTCATATTGATGGGAGACTGGAATTCGAGAATAAGAAATGACGAAAATAAAGGAATTGGGTGCATGGGTAAATTTGGAGAAGAAATAAAGAATAGGAATGAAGAGAAGATGATCAGATTCTGCCAAATAAATGACTTAATGATAGGAAACTCCTTCTCGCAACAACCCATACCAGAAAAATACACATTTATAGCAGAAGGAAGAGAAGGGAAAAGTATCATTGACTACATCGTCTATACACAAGTAATGAAACAAGAAATAAAGGAAACTATGACGGAGTGTAGAGCGGAAATAGGGACACATCACAGACTAGTAACTGCAGAACGGAAATGGAGGAAAACAGAACAGATGGAGGAAAAGAAATATAGCAGAATCATCATCATCATCATCATGATCATCTGACATGGAGCTGACTCGAGAGTCGATCCTGGATACGCCAGGCACACCCCATGCCAGTAGGTGGGTAGGAATTTTCTGGATAGGGTGGGATCGGGTGGGACATTGCACAACGTTAGCATGCCTGCAATGTATACCGCAAGCCACCGCTGTTGCAACACCGGGTAGTTAGTAAGCTACGCATCAATGGGATTTTGAGTACGCACCCGGGACCGTTATGCGATTTGCGTTTTACATTACCTTCACAGTGTTCGTATCTCTTATCTGTCTGTTCCTTTGTTCACCTACCTTGGTTTCCTGATAACTAGCGACTTGCTATTGACCCCAAATTTTATTGTTACCACTTAAATTTGTCCAACCTTCCCCTCTGCTGCTGTTGAGAATACAGAATTACAGGAAGAAATAAAAGGAAAGAAAAAACCATGGAAACAATATAACAGCACAAAGTCGGAACACGATAGAACAGAATATTACAAATATAGGAAAAACGTGAAAGAAATGATAAGGGAAGCAAAAAGAAGAGCTGGAAAGACTTTGGCGATGAAATGGAACAAAGCTACAAAGTAAATAATAGAAGTTTCTGGAATAAAATAAGAGCTTTAAGGGGCCGGAAAAGAAAAGAGATAAAGGGCATAAGAGATAAGAATAACCATATAAGGACAAACTTAGATGAAATTCTAGAAACGTGGAGGGAATATTGCACAAATAAATACGATAACGATGAAGAAGAACGAGCAATAGGGACGATGGGTAATCAAAACGAGATGGAGGACAATAGTAACCAGACAGAAGAAATAAGCATAGATGAAATAGAAGAGGGACTAAGGAAAATTCGGACAGGAAGAGCTAGTGGTGCAGACAATATAGATCCAGAAATGGTAAAATGGCTAGGCAAAGAGGGGAAAAAATGGTTGTTGGAAATAATGAAGGAAGCATGGAGAAGGAATTTAATACCGAAAATAGAAATAGAGACTCGATTAAATGCAAAGAAGAACAAATAAAGATGTGTCAACTTGCGAGTATCTAAGAATGATGTCCACAAACGGTGGGAAAATAGACCTAGAAATAGCGAACAGGGCAAGGAAAGCGACAAAAATATACTACAGCCTAAACAAGACAATATTCGGTAAGGGAGAAATAGGCCAAAAGACTAAGCTTCAAGTTTACAACTTAATCACCATACCAACGATATTATACGGCAGCGAAGCATGGATAACAAACAAAAAACATGAGAGCACAATTAATGCTGCAGAAATGAAACAACTAAGAAGAATTGCGGGAAAGACAAAAATGGACCGACTAAGAAGTGACTACATTAGAGGAGAACTAAAGCAGGAATCGATAGAGGTAAAAATCAAAAAAAGGAAACTAAACTGGTAAGGGCACATAAATAGAATGAAGCAGACCAGGCTGGTAAAACGAGTTATGGAGGCGAAAAGACAAGGGAAAAGAAGAAAGGGAAGGCCGAGGAAAATGTGGTTGGAACAGATAGAGGAGATAGGGAGAGAGAGAAGACGCTAAAGCAAATGCAGAAGATGGCCGCAGGCCGGAAGAACTGGAAGAAATGGATAAATGAAGATTAAGAAGTAACACCTCCGACGCTCCGAAGGGGCATACGGAGGAAATGAGAAGAAGAAGAAGACTAATAAAAAGCTCTCCTCACTACATAGTCAAATTTACTTTATGCGAAAATTGAAATTATCTAGTAAACTACCCACATAATCAAAGTTAGTCTTAACCTGGAAAAATTACCTAGCTGGGGTAACCTAAAACTGTCGTTTGTGCATCTGTAGTGGAGGGTGAGGATGAGGAGGAATGAAGTAAATAATGCTCAAAACCGGACCAACAGATGATAAGAAAAAGGAAGACTGACAAAAATATGAACCTTGGCAATATAGGGGGGGCATAACAAACAGGGAGAAATGGAGAGGAATAGGAACCAAGCCCTAAGCCTATATGGCCTGTAGTGCTAATATATGTATACTCCTATATAACGATTAACTCCCCTGATTATTCCATAAAATAGCTAAGAAATATTCTGTACAGCATTGGAAATTGTACATAATAGATAAATGATTTCGGTTTTCAATTAACGTAATAATTTTTATTGAAAAATATTACACATATTGAGGATTTTTATTGAACATGTCGCACAGCGTGTTTTCATTTAATGAAATGGTTTTACGTTTTCAATACGTTTAAGCTAACGGTATTTTGATTATAAAATGATACACCTTGTGATATGAGCATTTACATCATTATATGTAATCGTCGGTTCTCCAACGATTGGCCCACTTTATAGAACAGCCCTACTATTAGCAATAACTCTTTATAACTCGATCTACTTATAGACAGTCAACTGAAATGACATTACTGTTTCAGAATGTTTCTGGAAGCAATTGGTTGTAGGATGTTTCGCCGACGCCGTTTCGCCGATGCCTTTCCCCCGACGGCCGTTTTGCCACTAACTGTTTTCATGTTGTTATCGTGAAGAGTACATACTCATTCTATTATTACAAAAAACTCAATTCACTAAAAAATGTTTTTTAATATAAAATTCATTTACAATAAGTATACAGGGTGATTCAAAATCCGGGGCGAGCATGGGATCTCGCTTCTTGTAAGTAACAGAAATTTACAATGTTGCGTATTTTTAAGCGAGATCACCATGACCGTCCTCGAATTTGAATCGCCCTGTGAAGAACAAACAATTTATATTTGCATGATATAATTATGTGGCAAACCTGTTAAATACTCTAAAATATCGTTGTTCGCGTACAAATTTAACATAGGTTTAAAATTCGTGCGTCAGTGTTCTGATATTTAATTAATTAGATGGGGATTATTACCAGCAACCGCTGTTCATAAATAGCATCTATTTCTTTTTGTACGTCACGCCACCCGTCTACAAACTTCCAGCGGGTGAGGTGATATATTCCTAATTCAGACTTTTGGAAATTCTTCTAACATATTTAGAGGAATTGTTAGATGTCCTGCCTTCGTTACAAAATATTCAAATATAGTACCAGCAAGATGGTGCTCCTGCACACCTTGCCAGAAATGTTATTAATTATTTAAATTATTTAATAACATGGTAATAGCAACTAATACACTTAATCAGATCAGCAGACTTAACGCCTCTTGATTTTTATTTACGGCGCACTTTGAAAAGTAAGTGGAAATAATTTTAAATAATATAGAAGAACTACGTGAAGCGGTGGTGCAGTTTTTAACGTATTACATGTACTAAATTGTTTTAAAATTAATTGGTAGTGACGCAAAAGGGAATGGATTGTGTTTAGCCAATAACGGCCAGCACGTAGAACATTTATTATAATTTTAATATTTAGTAGTTTAGTAGTAGTAATAGTAGTAAATGTTTTGTTTTTGTTCGACTTGTTTCCAAAGTAAACTTAACGTACATTTGTTTTTATGCTTGAGTTAAAATTAAAACCCTTAATATTATTAATAATTTTGTATTCTGACAAAAGTTGTGATACATCGTTGAAGAGAGAACAAAATGTTATTCGAGCATGTAAAAATAAAATATGGCGTCCATTTAATATTAGAAAGTTGCTACCAATACCCCGGCAACCGCCATCTTGAATTTTATTTTGATATCATTTATAATTGTGCCCAATCAAAGGAATTAACTTCTACATGAAATATTTCTTAATATCTTTTACAATTAAAATATATACAGGGGGACAAAATTGTATGATTTTGTTTCCCAGTGTCCTTATTATAGCCGCTTGGGGAAAACTTTAAATACTAGTTGTTCCTTTGAGTACTGTGCATAACGTAAAATTATTGCTGACTATACGAGGTGTTTTGTTTTAGTGGGACAATTCTTTATTTTAAACAGGGCATTCTTATTTTTTAATTTTTCAACGATATAGGGTATTTTAAACAGAACATCCTGTATGCTATTACATTTTTGGCATTCTTATTTTTTAACTTTTCAACGATATAGGGTTTTAGGTATCTATCGCTAATGGTTTCGGTTATAATTAACTTTATCTAAAATTTTGAAAACGATCTGTCTTTAAAAGTTCCATACAGCCAAAGTTACCCGAAATATATCTAAAAGTTAACCTCTCAAAAATACAAATTCACCATTAGTGAACCAAAAGTTAACCTGTAGTGTAACTATGTTACAAATTAGTTAACAACTTTAAGGCAATCTCAAGGTAGCTAAAAGGTTAACCGTAAAAGATATACAAAAGCTAACCTTCAAAATCATCTTTTAGCTACCCGCAAAGGAAGTCCAAAAGCTAACCTTGAAAGTCAGCTTTTGATTAACAGGAAAAGATATCCAGTAGCTAACCTTGAAAATCGTCTTTTGGGCACCTTCTAGACATACCCAAAATTCAACTTGAAAGTCGACTTTTGGACATCTTCCCAACATACCCAAAATTTATGCTCTGTGGTTAACCGTTATACTATCGCAAGAAGGTTATCTTTGTAGGATAACCGTATTGACGTTAAATTAGTCAACTAGGAAACGTAACTAAAAGTTAACTGACCATTTTATTTCTTATAGAGAGATTGCAAACAATTGGTATTTAGTATTAGACAAATATTTTAAATATAACCAGTTATCTACTCACATAAAGTGTCAATTTTAACACATACAAATATTTGTAGTATAAAATGTCAGTAAATAACTCAACTTTTATAAAATGCTAGAGTCATTGAGATATTTTTTAACACAACATAAAACTACATCTTACGACAATCTTTTATGTTTTTTTCTTATATTAGCTTTTTAATAATTTTTAAATATTTTAAAAGCGAAAAACGCAATTCAAATGAAACCGCACATACGGTTAAAGGTCATTCGACGGTAAACTTGAAAAACAAAAAAAATTAAATACTAGGAGCGGAATTTTATTGAATGTGGTTGTAAGTTAGAACAACCCTGTATAAGATATTTAAATTCTAAACAGTATGACACTTATTTGAAAATGTGTTCGTGTAAACTTCAAAATAATTTTGATAGATTGTATGCCGCTATTTAGTTACTAACTGTTAAAAACAGGCGGTCATTTTTTCAAAAATTTAGAGAAAGTTAATTATTATCGAAACCATTAGAGGTAGATATCTAAAAACCTATATCGTTGTAAAGATTAAAAAAAAACAAGAAATTGTCTTCTGTCGATTTTCAGTTTTTTGAGTAATTTCAAACTGTTCGGAATCTTAAAACTGTCTCAGCGGAATCTGAACCAGCACTAAAAACTGCATAACTTTGATCATTTAAACAAATCTCTATCTCTAATAGTAAGAAAAGATACCCGGGGTAGCCTATTCAATCTGGGACACACTGTAAGTCTCATTTCAATTATTTGGAAAGTTATTTAACATAATATTGCGGTCGTGGACTAGAGGTTAGCGTGTTAGACTTCTACGCTGAAGGCGCTTGGTTCAATTCCCAGTACCGGAACATCGGATTTTTAACGGCCGTTTGTTATGTTCATCTAATTGCGCCGTTTTATCCGAATTAGAGTAGCAATTTAATTGCCGCTTCATAGGAATCAAAATTCTATTTTGATTGCCGTTCTTATATCAATTGCAGTTTTCGCTACTTTTCTTTTAAGATAATGTTATGAGGCGTCAATTTCGCAAAGCCTTGAAGTTCCCTTTGTAGGCTAGATTTGCCGTTCAAAAACAATTCTTGGAAATGTTGACTCTTGAAAGTCGCACATGTTATTTTCGTTCCAGAACTATTGCATCATATTTCTCAATATGGTGTAATGTTTTTGACCAACGTATGTTCGCGTTGCGTTTAGCTCTTCAGTCAGCCTTTCATCTTCCTTCGACTCCGGTCTACCCTTTCCATTTACTGGGGCCGTAAAGAAACAAAGCAGGAGCTGATCTTTGGGCCGAGACGGACGTATCATGAAGATCGGGTTTTCTTCGCGGCTCTTCTGCTATACAGAGTTTTATCGTCAGGTATTTTGCTTAGGGCAAATAGAATTTCGACCAAGTCGGATTTAAATAAAAATTAGCAGATTTGTAAGCTTTGGTGCTTGGGCAGTTAAATCTAATTATCCTTTCGATCTGTATCTGATATAAGCGATTTAAAAACCCGGGAAGCTGTGGTTAGAGCTGTTGTTTCAACCGTCTCAACCCCTTGGACGTTGGGCCCCCAGGGGCGTACCAGCAATTATTTCTTCCCAAAGTCTCCCGAGGAACGTCGCCTACCTTTTTCCCGGACCTGAGAATACTCCATTCACCGGAAGTCAAGGTAAAGGACCTAGTTTTTTTGTGTGGTTAAAAAAACCTTTTACACGTTAACTTGCAAAATTCTAAGTGATTGAACCTTTTTCTTCAATGCGACAAGAAGCGACCTTCAGTCGTCGATTGTCATTTCTTTTTGTTTGCTGTTAATTGTAAAAAGAAATTACATACTGTACTATTCTTGTAAACTCAGACGCCCACGTAGATTAGTTGAAAGATTTTAAATACCGTAAGCCATGGGCGGCGAGCTCCCCATTAATCGAACGTTCCTTTAAAACGATTGTTGTATTGACTAAAATATTACTACTTGCTGTCATATTTTTTTTGTACCCTCATTTACTCTCAAAAAGGTTAATTATATGTGTTTTGAAATTATTACATCTTTTATATTGTATATTTTGCATTTGTGTGTGTACGAATTTTGCAAGCTTTATAAGCAGGAGGAAGGCACAATAAAAGTGAGTTCGATTCCCGTAAGCTACTGCCTCCTCGGCCTTCCACAAAAACCTGCAATCTGCTGTGATTTGGAAGGTGGTGCCCGTTAGTTTCGGCATCCCCTGTACACAACTAGAAAGATTTCTTCCCGTAAACGATTTCCGTGACCTCCCCTACTCCCCTGAGCTAAGCTGCAGGCCTTTTTCCACCTATCCTATTGCGGGTCGACGAGAAAACCCGTTTGTCCCGGAACACGTTCTCCCTCGCAAGGCAATGGCAAACCAGCGAGGTGTTCTGCCTAGTAAATTTTCTTTGGAGTAGAAGTGTTTACACTTCCCGTGCATCGGAGCCTCCGTTAACCTGTAGGTCCTCCATATGTGTGGCACTCTAAACGCGCAACACAGGCATAGGAGAGAAGATCACTCAGTCTCGTAGGAGATAAAGCACTCGAAGAAGAAAATTTATTTTTGTAATAGAATATTAAGCGTAGTTCAAATTATTCTTGTTATAAAAGATAGTCTAATTTACCGTTTTACTAGAAAGTTATGTAAAAGTAAAATTTCTAGTCGTCGAAACGGCCGTCGGCGAAACTGCTGTCGGTGAAAAAGCCATCGCTGAAACGGGTCGGTAGCGAAATGGCATCGGCGGACTGGCGTCGACGAAACGGCATCGTTAAATCTTAGTTCCCTCTGAGAATTTGTAGCATACTTTCGGTTTGTTTAAAGTGCATCATGGGCTTTCTTTAAACAGCAGTCAAATATGAAATTAAATGTAACATAATAAGTTACTTTAGCTATGACAAAAAAATTATTTATATAATTTCCCAAGCTTTTAAGATATACAAAATCCACACTGGTGAAGAAAAATGTAAGATAAATTAAGAATATGCTTGCGAATAGTAGTATATACACTATTCACGATTGATTTGCCATCCAGCAGGCTGTTTTTTTTCTTAAGTTGCATTTCTGAAATATTATTTGATTGATTTCTAGCAATGTCAAAATGAAATTGCCCTGTTGGCAGCTCTAGAGTCCCCTACTTTTCTAATATAATCTAATAAGTTTAGAATTAATAAAACACATAATATATTATACCTACTTAATTGTCAGAATGGTGAAAGTTATTAACAAAGTTACTAAACTTCAAATTGTGAAAGCTTTCAACCATTATAAAAGAGATTGGCCAGACTTCACACGATTTACGATTATAAATCGATTAATTGATATATTTGGGGTCATTTATTATTTCTTAAATATGCAATTGCAAATTATTTATAATTTTAGGTGTCTGAGTGTTCTATAAGGGACATTTTATCACAAGGACAGGACGTTTTAAAATCTTCCATTTGTAGTATACGCGCTGAGACGGACGTTTTCTTAAATTACGCGTTTAGAAAAGATTTGCAACGATAAATTTGGCAGTATCATCTGAAGAATGAACATTTTACTCTCGACAAACTCTTGGCTGACTACTTTATTCAAAATTATTAAATCAATGGGTTACAAACACAAAATGGTGAATGGACGCAAAATTTTATGTGAACAAAAACACGTCGTTGCATCCAAAATTAAATTTTTGAGACAATTTCTTCAATATCAAAATTCTAGTGAAAATGTGACATTCATGTACCTAGACGAAACGTGGATCTACCAAAATGGATCCGCGAGTCGTCAATGGGTACACGAAACCGATCTTAAAAGTAACCCAGCCAAAATTAAAAGTGAGATGAAGAGGTTCACGATTTTGAATGCCGGATTTAATTTAGACTTTTTGGAAGGGTGCGACATGTTACTAGACTCAAAGAACAACGGCAGGGACTATCATAAAACTATGAATTTTTACTTTACAGCAGACGGAAATAAAAGATACGTAACTGACGAAATTTTGAAAAAGCGCAACTATGAGGTTCTTCGATTGCCTCCATACCATTGTCAATACAACCCAATTGAAACGGCGGCGTGGGGGTTTTGTAAAACCTATTACAATAAGCACATAAATTCGCAGCCAAAATCGAAAGACAAGGTTGCAAATTTATGGCGTGAGGCTCTTTCAGAATGTACCCCCGAAATGTGGCAATTTTTGTGAGCATTGTGAAAAACTTATTTCGGAAGACTGGACCAAACATATGGGAAATCTATTGTTTGAAAATATTTCTCCTTTCATTATTTCAATTGGGGAATGTGATTCAGAATCGGAGGGTGCCGATGATTCAGATATTTCTAGTGATAGCGTGAAGGTGGAATAGGGTAGGGGATATTCTTCTGGCATCTCTTACGTTAATTCCTCTTAATTTGCTGCAAGACCTAAATATAGGACAACAAAGAATGGCGTATAATATGCTCTATATACATACGATTTGAGTTCAGAATTCTCGTGTAAAAAGAACAGCAATATGTATTTGGTATGTGTTACGACAACATTTAAATAATAGTTATTATTTTATTTATAATCAAATCATTATTATATCTAAGTATTATAAACCAATATTAAGCAGAAATAGTCGGACGTTAAATGAACAAACAAGCTCCACTGGCAACATTGCCTGTTTTCAAAAAACATAACCTCCATCAAGAAAAACTAGCATAACCCAACTTAATTAATTGACAAATTTCAATGATACCACACATTCCCCCAGATTTCCACAGCCTGTTAGATGGCAAATCAATCGTGAATAGATTATATCTAATATACGATTTATGTTACAATTACACCAGAATTTTGTGGCGCGGTTTTCTACAACATATTCATAGAACGTAAGAAGAGAAAACAACGTGTTACATTGAAATGTAAATATATGTAAGTTCAAGTGGATGTAGTTGCAGCTTCACTTTGTAGGTTAATATCTTGCTCTAACTTTATTTAAAGCTTTACAAATTTTCGCTCTATATTTCCTTTTACTTACTTATACTCAAAATTTTCCACAAGCATTTTGCTGAGATTCGGGATGTTTTCGTATAAAAAGAATTGAAATATTCAAATGTATACACCACGTAAGCGTCTTATACAGAAAAGCACGCGTTCTTCAGTTTTGCAACACATTTGTGACGTTACAAATTTATACCCAAACGGGGGGATAAAAAAGCACTAGTCAGCTGCACCTTATGAAACCGCACAATTCGGGTAACCACAGAGAGCTCCATTATACGCGATTCCTCTGAAAATGTGCAGCAAGTGCTGCAGTGAGGTAACTGCGGCTTAAAAGAATTAACGAGGGTAGTGCATACCTTTAGTCCGCGTTTCCATAGATAAACTTGCTTTAACCAACAAAATGAGGGCTTAGCCCTCATGACAGACTCCTAGAGCGATGTAAGGATTATACAGGCTTAATTATGCGGTGAACCGGTAGCAGTGGGAACCGAACCCGAAGCGGTAAATCCAGAATGTCGGCAGGTTCTCTACCGGTTCAAGGAAAGCTTTGATTAAAACAAATTCACCTGGTGTATCGCTCTCTCCGTTTAATCGCAATTTTACTGTAACATTAAGAAGGAGAATGAAGCCTTAAAATGTAGTCTTATCTCGAGAGAAGATTAATGTAAATGGTAACATAATTCATTTGGAGTAGGTACATAATGCGGGAGCTTTCGCGGTCGAAAATGACAGTCGTAATTCTTCTACCTAAGTTTCTTTCTTACGTATTAGCAAAAAAGCTCAGGTAAAATTTTGATGTATTGACTTTACCATTGTAATAAGCTGTAATTTATAGGATGAAAGTAACGTATATAATATTGCATAAAGGAATTCTCCTAAAGAGGGGCGTCTCTAAATTAAATTCTATCTTCTGTTGTTCAAACATAACTAGAAGTTTTATTGAAAGTTCGTGTTTTGTGAAAGGAGTCGGGTTTGCGACACTTTACTAGTAAAAGAACGTAGATTGTGTCCCTGTTGAAAGCAATAAGCTTTTGCAAACTTTTTTAACTTGCTCTAAAGGTACGTTTAAATTAGTTTCGTCTAGCGTTAACACAGGAGTATTTTTAAGACACCTTCAGTGAGCTTCTCGAGCTATTTTTCTTTTAAGTAATGCTTTCTACGATGAAACCTACTGCAACGTATTCGACGGCACTGTTATCAAGTCATCTAGATAATTTGCTGAAGCCTTTCAAACATATTGACCAAAGAGTGTTCACCAGCATGTTTCCTTTGATGTTGGAAGTTGTGGGAAGACTTCATTACAGCTCTAGTTGGCTGTAAGCTCCATTAATAGTGTGCATATAATCTTAAAATAATATCTTCTAACTGAGTTACAGTATGAAGCACGAACAAAATGGAATACAAAGTTTAATATTTAGTTTTGAGTTTACCTGTTGAAAACTTTGGAAATAGCGTACTTTTAAACAAATCCTCATCCTCTTTTAGCAGTTTTCTGTATAATTTAGCAATGTCTAAAGACTGCGAGAAAGTAAAATATCGTGTTAAAATGCATATTTAAAGTAAAAGTTTCCACAGAATTAATTAGCGCCGAAATTTAAACAGTTTGCAAAGCAAACTTTTGAAATATGTAAACCTTCTTTTATTACGTTGGTATTATTTTAGCACAATTTGGATTAAGGCATTAATTCCGTGTTGTTACTCAACAGAAAAAAAACGAAAGCACCGTCATTATCCCTTATTTAGGGAATGAAACAATAAATTGCGTACACAAACTTTTGTTTGTATATGTTAAAAAATGTTTGCAAAAACGGATTTTTATAAATATCGGCCTTTTAATTAGTGTGGAGTTCGAAGCTTATAAATTTAGTTATTATTTCGTTTGTGAGCACAGCCTTTATTACGCTCAGGGGCGCCGACACTCCCTTACAAGTGGAATTACAACTTTATATCTAATTAAGCAGGTGTTTGCTTTCCGAGATTTTCTGAACAGACGTTACATAATATAGAACGAATGTAGATAATTACACTTTTATATACGTATGCTACTTCTGGATATGTTTCAAAGGGACTTCTTTCACAACGAAGCGCAGTAGTAGGTATTCCAAATTCAATTGGACTAATACGAAAATATAAATATTTACTAGCTCTAATAAGAAACATGTCGTTGAAGATATTATTTTATTATTTCCTTTAATAACTTTATTTAACAATATAATAAGTACTTTTTTTAATTTGACATCAATGTCGGCACTCAAAAGAAGGAAGTTCTGGCGCGCGTTAAATCCAACTAGCCAAATTCCAAATTTAACGGGGAAGTCCATACTGTGTTTATTTTGTATTTTTAATTTTTTGGTATTCTATCTACCATCTTGAACATTATTATTCATTGGTGACTGGTCACTTACATGCAGTAGGTGCATGCAGCTTAATTTCTTTTACCTGCTATTCAATGCGCTTTGATATTGAATTAAGATTAATAGCGATCAACGATTCGATTCGGTGCTATTGTTTACATTTTACGCGTTGGTTAAGCTGATTTAACGCCAGGCCTTGCGTCATTTCACCAGCTACCGGAAACTCGTATTCAAACTTTAATTATTATTAATTTAGCTTTGTGGATTACTCACTTGTGTATTTAATCTGTGGTTTATGCAATGTCACTAGTATTAACTGTGGTTCCACAGGATTTTAAAACATTTATTAAGTTGGGTCAGATACCGAGTTTACCATTTGGTTATTTGTTGCTACCTACTATTTGTCATAGCAGACCATATTGACTATATAAATAATTTTCCATAACTTGGGCTTCACCTTAGAATTATTGTAGGGACACTCATATACAGAGTGTGCGACTAATTTGATACTTAACTGTTCATATTTAGGACGGTTTATATACAGGTTGTACAAAGTTGATTTAACCTTATTATTATTACATTTACTGTTCAGTAATTTTTGATTACACAGGTTTCCATGAAAATTTCTGTTTTGTTGTAGTTATAAATGTAGAGGCGTTATTTACAGTTTTCACTTCAATCTGATGTTATATTATGTTCTGGTTTGTATGTCTTCGTGGTAACAGTTTACCCTTAGCTGGAGCGGTTAAAGTAAGTCATGAACATCGCTGTAAGGCGATTGGCGAAGGATCATGGCGCTCTTTTGAGAATTTTGTTGTCGATTCACCCACACCCACTTCGCAGACGAATTAGCCGTGGCGAACACACCGAGACGTTGTAGTGAGTTACCTCTGGGTAATACGAAAAGTTTTGTCTTTTGTCCTGTCTTTACCCCTATGAGGGCTAGTCTGAAGATTTTTTGTAACAGAAGCCAGCGGTCATACTTCGAGAAGAACGGCAGAAGTAATTAAAGATATAAGACAAAGTATGGAAGATGTCCTTAGAACTTCTGTACGCCATTTATTTCAACAAATTTAGTTGTCAATTAGCACCTGCCGTAAAATATTACCTTCCTACCGTTTCCAGTCTGTACTACAATTACACGAAGCTGATTATCCTCAGCTTGTTGAATACTATCACCGGTTTCCAAATTTCCCCAATGAAGACTAGCCGAAGAAAACTTTTCTCACGGACGACGCCTGATTTTATGTAGGTGGATACATTAATTCGCATGCGTTTATGGAGAAGCCTAATTTTATAATGGACACACCTCTTCAACCTCCAAAAACGGGAGCGTGGGCAGCCATTTCAAGGCGTAAACTAGTTGGCCAATACTTTTTTGAAAGTAGAAGTATGACAGAAGAGTTTATTTGTGGAAAAATCAACAAAGATGTTTTCTCAGTCGCTTTGACTGCAGGAAGGTATCGATTTTACGGCACTTTTTCGAAGAGCCCCATGGCGCTGAACTAAGATTTGGTTTTTTCCCACAAAACGGAGCCACTGCGCACACAACACATGATACCTTAAATATGATACGAGAATTTTTCGCCAGACATATTATTAGTCGAAACACACCAATACCTTATCCTGCTAGACCCTGCAACCTCTCGCCATGCGATTTTTTCTGTGGCCGTAATTAAAGAACTCAATTTTCCTGCAGCCAATACATGACACAGAATATAGGAAAAAGTGGGATTAATAAATATCCGTATATGTTAATAAATGACACAAGTGGGAATGTGAAGAGTTCGAGCATGCCTGGGCGAAGGAGGTGAACATTTCAATCATTTACGATAAATTATTTGTTTAATGCAATTAATTATAATTAAGTTATTATCATTTGATGGAAGTTTATTGTTTATTAAAGCTATTTGTAATTGTTTGCATTCCAATGCTTTCTTGTCAAATATGTTTATACTTTTCAACGCTGACTATTACCTCAAATTTAAAAAAACACATATTAGTACCAAACAATTTGAAGAAGTTGAAGAACTGATTTTTTCATCTGGTTGTCTGTATAAGATAATTTTATGGCGCAGATATACTTGTTATTATACATTTTAAGTATTTATGAACTTTTCATTATTGCTAAAACAACACAACAATGCGATCACTGTTATCGCAAGCCTTACTACTAACAATTCGGCCTGGGGTGGCTAGGTGGTAAGAGAGTCAGGATTTTGATGTAATAGTCCAAACGCTTCCTGTTTCGCATCGCTCCGAAGGTCAGAAAAATTCTTTAATTTCCTGTGTGGTCGATACTGGGTCCCGGTCTCCATTTGCCATTGGGGATCAAATTAATGGCAATCCTGGTGCGTATCGTCTTGTTTATGTCTGCTTGTCAAATTATGAAAAAAACATTATAAATCTCATATGCAGGTCTCCAGAAACAGAGGCAAAACTGTGGAAGTTTTGAAAAATAGTTCCTAAAAAAGGCGACAAAACTTTCTTCGCCAATCAGAGAATTTCAATACATCAATTCGATGTTGAAAGTTTAGTGTAGATGGGTTCAAGCCAGGCAACTATACCCTTACAAGTTCTAGTAATGTATTAAAATGATTTTTTAGCTACTGTAGCAAATTACGTAATATGTCGCAAGGAAACTTGGATATATGTATGTTGCCTTTTTTGGTACATTTTTGTCTTTTCTAATACTATTTTACCATTTTAGACATTTTTTTGCTTTTGTCAATTTTTAATAATCGAAGCTATCACGTATTTATTAATTACTATTGTATTTATTCATAAATATGCTATTCCAATGTCAAAGTTATATATTTTGTAAATATGCTTAACTAGTAACTAATCATGTAAACGTTAATTGAAGATTCTTTCAGGTCTTTCGACTACACAACAAATAAATTCTTTATTCACAGTATAAATTTAATTTCCATATTTAAAAAAAAATTGAAAGGATGCAAAAGGAAACGTCTCAATACCACAACTTAAACATCCCGATTTCAAAACCAACTAATCAATACATACATAATGCACTACTAAGGGGTGTGTCTGGGATATACACAGATTATAGTTTCAATATGTAGGTTATTTATACTATTAATAAAAGATTATAAAACACAAGAATTACAGACCAATATGTATTGTTACATAAAATGAAGTTAAAGCTTCGAAGAAAATGAAAGGCAGCGAATGCTACAGTGCATTATCCGAATGTTTCACATCAGCTACTGATAGGCATAATCGAATGATTTCAATTATCGAATGATCAGTATTTGAATGATTCTAATAATCGATATATTCATTCGAATTAATCATTCGAATTCAAAATGCACGCGAATTTCCTCAATGCGAGAAATCTCTGACATTTTGCCTTCCTAATGATGACTCCTGCTCTTGTCTCGAATTGTATTTCCAGTTTTCGACTGAATTCTGTTCTGTATTTGTTTATATTTCGTCACATCGTAAGATTAACCTGATTGTAAGTGCCGTTTTGTGGTTTTCAGTGTTATATTATAAATTATTAAATATTAACAATACATCTAACTATTTTATTATAACTAATTTTTAAAGCGAATGGTCATATGAAATGCAGTACATATTACAAATGATCGTAACTGATTGAGATAAAAAAATTTGGTATTTGATATTTCTAAACAGTAAACATGAATTGCTGAAATTATTTTATTTATTTATCTAGTTAACTTACTTAATTGAATAATAATCAATCTAAAAAATTCTACAATTATTATTTTTGAATTTAAGAATGGAAAAGTAGAAATAAATAATTGTAACCTAAGCCTAAGACCTTTTTTTGCTAAGTCAACCGCACATTCGAAACAAGTCATATAAATAGGTTACTTTGCAGTTTATCTTTTAGTATCTTCTTAAATTACAAATTCATTCGAATACTACCAAAATTATATACCGACACAAACGATATTTCGATTACTAGCCGAACGACGACGAAACAAAAGTAATCCGAAAAATTTTTATCATTGGAATGAGTTATTAGCATCTCGGTGATGCGTGCCTAACCGATTATTTCGAATTGTTTCATTCAAGATGCGCGCGTAGCTGCGAATGTAGTTTCTACGTATCATTCGAATGAATTCCACGCACCTCAAGATATATGCATAATTGAATATTTCGGATAACTTCATTCAAGATACACCCATGACTTGCTTCAGCAGTAGAATAACCAGTAGAAATAAATTTTTATGAAGCTGGTATATTCTTTAATAAATTTTATATACGTTATGTTACCGCAATAGAAGTTAACCTTTGCAGCGTACACGTAACTCGTTCATGAATAATAAAGTTGGGGTAACAAATTCGTGGTGCACTTTAGTTAAAAATGTAGCAGAAAGAAATTGTGTTGAAACAGGGCCATATACGACTATATAATATATGTTTATGAAGCACTATTTTCCTAGAAACTGCCTGAAGGCAATAACAGAATGTTACTCGAAGCTGCTTTTAGTCTTGAACATCTATCGGTATAAGAACATTTTTATATTAATTTACGTTATGTTCTATACTTACATGTTCGATAATATAAACATATTATGCTTAACATTATTGAATCAACGCTTATGTTTTAGGACAGAATTTGTTTAATGGAACGAATTCAGTATACGTGATAAAATCACCATTTAAGCTCTCCTTGTAAATACGGACTTTAAAAGCAAGAAGAGACTTCCCTATAAACCGAAAAATTAAATATATGTATATATATGCATCCTGATATCATTGTTGCGTCCATACATTGCCAATTTACGGTATTATTGCGTCCGACGAATTATTGCGGCCGTATACCGGACGCAATAATGTAATCGCTGATAAAAATTTAAAATTCCCGCTGTTTCGTAATTTATTTTAAAAGCAGTTCCCTCCAACATGACAAACTTGCATTGCTCTAACATATAAAATATAGCGGAAAATTCATAAAATTGATGGGCGCAATATTGTTAGCCAGATGTATAAGGGAAGGGTATTTTAGTTCAATGCATTAGTCGCTGGGAGGGCGCTAAATATATACACTTTTCCAAATATAGAATGTACATTTGATACTTACTGCGTCCACGAACTGGCAACACTGTATTGCACTGCAACACTATGTCACATGCGGAGTCGGTGGTTTTGTTTGTCCTTATCTTTGATTAAATTAAATCTCGAAGTAAAGTGACGTAGAAGATGGTCAACTTCTGAGAATATGACAAACGTTATTGCCGAATCTTCAACTTCGACGACTACTAATAGAATTGAACCCATAATTCCAAAAAAAGGAAAGAAACCCACTGTTCCTTGGACAGTTGTACAGAAACGGGTTGCGAAAGACTTTTTCAACAATCACATAATAAAAAACCACAGAAGAGAGCTGAGTGCGAGGAACTAACACGGGTATCCCGATATCTTCGGCAATAAAAATTGGCTGAAAATAAAAGTTTTTATACAAAATGAATATCATCAACAGCCTTTCCCTCCCACTGCTGCGCATCGGCCTCTTCTCTGCCACGTGTTTCTCCTCAGCGCTAAAGTAGAAACACGGGGAACCTACAGTTTAACGTCGAATCCGAACTACAGAAATTCCAGAGAAGGTTTTTAGCATTAAGATCCCACGGTTGCAAACCGAATTGGGAAATTGTGTATTGAATATACAAAGACTTAAATGTGCCATTATGTTTTGCTAATATTTCATTTACATATTTTTTTGAGTGGATAACGGTAGCATTCACAAAATTTATTATTAAAGTTTCATAAACAATATTATGAAGCTAAAGCTGCAATATTATTTTAGTTATTATTATTGTGTTCTTTTACTTGCTGTTTTGATTAAGTCATTAGAAACATATGCAGTGTAGTTACTAAAGTAACACCCCCCACCCCACCTCACCCTGTCTATTTGAGTGGCCTGATTTAAAACTCTGGGTGCAGAACGTTTTCTATTCGAAATAGATCCAGTCTCAGTAAATTTTGCTATAAGGTCTAGGACATGCCTATGGGACGTGGACTTATCTGGATGCCGTTGATTAAACGTAGCTGCGTTTTGTCGAGCATATTGATTTTCAGCTCCATAAATTAACACAATTTCAACTTTTTCACCCAAAGTGTATCCCATTTTTAATAATTATCAATATAACTTCAGAAATTTACTAAATATCAATACGCGCCACTCTAATTAAGCAGTTTAAACAAACATCAACAATTAATGCCAAACACTTTGACAAGTACTAACAAGAAAAACATCCAATAATGCATTATGACAACAGCCTACTATGCGTTTTAGAAGTTCCTTTTCGTTTTAATAAACTCAAACACTTTTCCCTTAATATCTCAAAAACGAATCGACCGATTTTAAAAAACAAAACGCCAAAATGTATGGAATACTAAGACCTTTCAAATGGGGTATATAACACCCTTGCCATTTAAAATTTTTAAAGGGGCGGCTCTGGGGTGTAGTGGGATAAAACGTATTATGTTACTATTATGTAAAAATTATGTCCCCCTCGCTAATACTGTTGACGTGTCTCGGCGATTTTTTAAGAAAGCCTTATGCACCGAGATATTGGGGGTGGGAAGTTTTCAAGTGAACAACCTCTATATATATTCACGGAAGACAATTGTGTAATAATATAACAATGATATTAGTTTCTGAAAGTTAAAGTTTCTTTTTTAAATTTCCACTGTATATTTACAATCTTTATTATATGGTAATGAGTAAGTCTGATATAAGACAAAAACGTGAGTACAGAAATCATCCACTGACAATTCTCTTACAGTTACTACGCAAAGGTGATGAGCTATTGGTCTTAGGGCTGTCATACGTCTGATGGCTCTTTTCGTGTCCTTATATTCGCTGATAATACAGTGTTGAAAGTCTCTGTACTTCTTCCGCGATAAATAGAATATCTAGTCTTTTGTGAAGGGTCTGACAGGAGACGTACCAAGGTGCAACACCCATGGAGCGCAGAACCTTCGATTGTAATTGTGAATGAGTTTCATGTTGGCCAGCTTTGTGCAACCCCAAAAGTTGGATCCCATACGTTCATATAGATTTTATTATACACTTGTAGAGATTTGCGGTCTGAGCAGCAGGACATTTGTCGTAGTTTTAAATTTAACCGTTGTCTCTTTCAACGTGATTTAGCCATGTCCGTTTTTGGTCGAGGTGTAGGGCCAGGTTAAACCGGTATTTAATTACCGTTGACAGTCACCTGTGGTATGTCCACAAGTGACCGTCATTTCCATGTTTTGTGGAAAAATTTAGTTTTGCAGATTTTGTTTGATACCCATTTAATTCTTCATTTTCTAATATTGGAGGAAGTCTAAATGACGTCGGCGTTTCTACAACAGGATCTTTATTTGTTGTTAGTACGACTGTGTCGTCCGCAAAAGTTGCGATGGTAGTGTACGTTTTAGTATGAATGAGATATAATAAGAGGCCGATTTTAAATGACAGTAGTTGAAGTTTGCGTTACTGTATTTATCTTTATAATATCCGAATATATCAAAATACATATAAAAACACTCTGCTGTTCGCAGATGACCAGATAATTTTTCATAAAAGTGAAGATGACTTTCAAAG
>JABXWE010004112.1:0-38814 GCA_014611495.1 Limonius californicus
TATATTGACAAAGCTTAATTTTAGACCTAATCTGGATTATTAACAGCAAAAACATTATCCTTTCAACATGATCGAAGCATTACGTAGTCAAAATAAATCATATAGGGTAAATAACAGCAATATATACTTGTTATTTACGGCTTGTACTTTAAAGCGTTGCACAGGTTGACGATATTGCAGTGTGCGTGAAGTTTTAAATCGAGTATTTTGGGCGGAAAATTCTATTAATTTATAATTCTCTAAATCTCATCTTTCAGAAGTAATATTTGGAAAGATGTTTTTGTAACATGAAATATGTAAAATAAGCATTAGAAAATAAACTAATGACAAATATTGAAAGATACTTAAAATATGGTTTTGTGTGATTAATACGTTCGTTGAACTGCAGCATGTATAGAGTATCTTTTTAATATCTGACAGCTTGCGGTTAATTTTACTCTGCACGAGGCACTTTTTTCAAGATTCAATATTGATACTTTCTTGGTATAAAACGGGTGACCCTGTACACTGTACAGTCAGCGGTTTCCAACCAATTCAGATTTAAAATATACCTAATTACAAATACAATATTGATACATTTAGTTATAGTTTGCTCCAGGTAAAAATGTAATCCTTTTTAACAAAAGCTCAAAATGTTGCAGCAATATTTAAAACCTTCAAATAAAAATTTTTCTTAGGGCAGACTGCCAGGATTTTATACTTGACTGTCGCATTTTTGCAATTTCTGAATACTTACTACATTTCAATAAATTCAATCTGACATACTATTGTTAAGAGCTAGGGAGAGTGGCAACACTGCCATGGATTCTCCCATTAGAAAAGTAAGAACATAGGGCTTCTTAGTACTGTATTGCAAGTATGAAACCAGCTGCAGGATAAAATGTATACACATTGAATGTCTGCGTATCTTTCAAAAGCACCCTATAAATATATTTCTGTGATATTCTAAACTCAATTACACGTGAATTCAGGCAAATAATTGGGTATTTAAGTTATTATTTCCCATTTAACAAAGTGGTACCGAAGTTAGTCTCTGATTGAATCCCTCTGGCATGAAATTAGAAAACAGCGTCCCAAATGTGCTTACTGAAACTGTACACGATTTAAAATAAACAGTTCACGGGATTTGATAAAATTTCCAGCCAAACTTCTATAAAAACTTAGTCAGAACAACGCCTGAGGCAGTTTTTTAAATAAAGGGTGACTGTACTCAAGAGTAAATTGGGATAATTGATCCAAATATTCGTTTTTTAAATTTCCTTTAGTTTTAAACTTAAGTTTTTACATTACCAGCAATAGTTAGTGTAAATTAAAACAATCAATTTCTATTTTAGTTATATTTAGAGACAAATTAATATTATAAATGTAGTAACTCATATGCAATTTCGATCGTACAGTAGAAACGTCCAATGTGAAAATGCAGACCTGCACAACCTGTATTTTTCTTGTACGTACAAATAGATTGCACTTTCGAAATTCGCCATAAAAAGCAAAAAGCACTTAGCGTATTGTATCAAAAGGTCGTAAAGAAGGCTTCTGCAATAAAAAGAAAAGCTTTTTCACTCCAGAAGCATCGAAGGAATTTTAATACCGATTTGTATTCATATTACTCGAAAACACTCGCCATTTACAAATACATAATCGCAGATCGACTAAGTAAGCATTACCGGGGTTGTTGGGGAAGACGCCAATCGATACAAAATAAATTAAATTGAATTTAAGAGAGCTGGGTATAAAGAAGTCGGAGCAAATAGGAAGATTCCCGGACGAAACAAACTTGGGGATTTTGTTATTGATGTGTCGGTGGCAACTAACAAGGAAAATGTGCTCTGAATCGCCTGATTGTTCGTTTGCTTCTCCGAAGAAAGTGAAACTGCTTCGACTACAAAGTAACTTATTCGCAACGACGCACCAGAAAATAAAATAGTACATACTAAATTTAACCCGTTTGTTACAGGAACAGTATTTTTATCCGCATAACTCTGAAAGGATAATTGAAACTGGATATTTCACAACCGCTTCCTAACCTTAGAAAAATAAAAATTTTGAATTTGTTCGTATTTTATGCAACAGGGTCCTCATAAATAACGAATTTTGTACGTTTCACCTTTATTAATATGAATATAATCTAACGAGAACTACCTGAAACTTCTCTTTAAAGGTGGCCACAAGTACTGTTTAAAAAAATTTTCTATTACCCTCATTAAAAGAACACCCTGAACAAGGAGCGGTAGTCTGATATACGGATGGCTCAAAAACAGAAGAAAGAATATACTTATATGGTCCTGGTGGAAGGCTATCAAAGGCTTTGGCAAAATCCCTGCTGTGTATCAAGCCGAAATGCAGGCTATTAAAACTTGTATAGAGATAAACAGAAAGAAACTACCTCAATGACAGAATATGTACCTTCTCTGGCAGATACGCAGTTCTTTTGGTCCTAAATGTATAAACCAACTGTCAAAACTAGTATGGCAATGCCAGGTAACATTAATTAATTTACCTCGCCAATAGGAACAACGTATCTTTAAAATGGGTCCCAGAACACGTAGGAGTAAACAACAATTACATTTTGCAGATGTATTTGCAAGGAAAGATGTCGAAACTCCTTCCAAAGGCCCAGAAGCCTTTTGTGGGGTCCGCAACTACTCGTTCAAACGTTTGAACAACGACTGATTAGACCAACAAGAACTTAAAAATTGGGAAGAAACTCCGGAACAAAATCATGAACTAAGTATAATTACAGGATTAGTGACTGGTCACTGCTGACTACGATGCCATCTAAAGAAAATCGGTATAGTTCAGGATAGTACCTGTCGTTTCTCTCATGAAGACCATGAAACAGGGGACCACATACCGTGTGAGTGTGGTAGACTAATCTCCAAACGCTTGTACTGCCTAGGAGATGGGTATCCAACACCCTAAAATCTTATGTCACTCCATCCCAAAGAGATCCTACGTTTCATAGGGAATTAAAACTCCACAATAGATCTTTTAGGTAGCAGTGGAAGGGAGGCCGACGGGCCTAAACGACCCATAATATATATATATATATATATATATACACTGTGTCTATAAAGTAACCCACCTAATTTGACGACTTGATATTTTAACAAAATTTGGTGTGTTTTGGAAGTTATTTATTTTTTTTTTAAGGGTTCGTAATTTACTTGTGGTCTATAGGGTTTTAATGTGGTTGGTGGTTGATTTGAGTTCTTTGGTTCAACGGCATTTTTTAATTTTTGCTGTGAAAACTAAATATGATATTACAGTAGATCACAAAACAACATACACTGACGACAAACAACCTTAATAACGATAACGAACAATAACAAAATAGTAATAACAGTAACAAATAATTCAGTAATAATAACACGAAAAGCATTTCATCATCAGCATTTCTGAACACGCTCAGGAACGATGTCGAAATACAATTAAAATTTTAATACCTAGTCACCCCAAGGATGCTATAGAGCAGGGGTGGCCAGTGTTATGTGCTACGAATTGGCCCGTAAATACTTAATACCTTCGTTGCACAAGTTCTTCAGTCGGGTTACTTTATTGCAGCCAAGCAATTAGGGGATAGAATTAATAAACTCGATCCATCTTGTTTGTACGATTTATTTACATAATATACATATCTTGTAACTATAATTCGGATGTAGCTTCGTTGATGATCTTAATTCAACTGCCACTACTTTTTACCATCAGTATAAAAAAAGACTTAGCTTCCTAACAAAATTGGCAGTGTTGACAACAAGCTGCCACCCTATTGGTTAACATAATCGCCTTTTGTTTTACCGCCAGGCAGCTACATTACATAATCGCTCTTGGTTTTACCGCCAGGCAGAATATACGTCCGAGGATGCAAATCTTACAGCTTAACTAATACATGTGTTATATTGTAACATAATATTTGATTGCTAGGAGGTCAATAAGTTAAGAGGGTTGGCCCGACGCTCGTTCGGCCATGCGTGAGAAGTTTCAAGTCTTAATTATTGAATAAAATCATTCTTACTTACTTAAACTACCTATTTTATAACCTAAATTCCCAAAACCCAATGAGGTTTATTACAACACCAGCTAGGCTACCTTTGGAAGCCACATTTCAGGAAGAAATATTTGAAAAAACCATTTATTTATCTTTGATAACAAAACAAACAATGAGAAACTGAAAAATCTGATAATTTTTTTGAAATTTTACTCTCAGATCCCCCCTACTATATACGCTCAAGCGCCAAAACTCATCGGCAGTTCAAAACCTGCATACAAGAATAGAAAGCGATGAGCTTCCAGATGATGTATCGTGGCTTTGTTTAGTAAGGTGGCTCTCAAAGACCAAAGGAGAACATTAGTGTACCCCTGGGAAATAAGGCCACAGTATTTCAAGCTGAAATCAGTGAAATCTTTGCAATAATGCAATGTATCCAGGAAAATGTGTGAGAAGAACGTAGTTCAGCTTATATGGATGCCAGAGCACACGGGGGTAAATGGAAGCGACAAAGCAGATTCCCTTGCGAAAACCGGTGCATCCACCCCGTTTACAGGGCCAGAACCTGTATTCGGTATCCCCAAACAAAGCATCCGAACAGCAGTAAAAATGCGGACCATTACACAACACAATTCTCGCTGGGGGGCAGTGCAGGGACAACAACTGGGGAAGGAAATAATTGGAACGTCTTCTCGCAGACTAACAACTGACGTCCTCCATCTAGGACGAATTAAGATTAGACAGGTGGTAGGACTTATAACAGGGCACTGCCACCTGCGAAAACCCCTTCATAAAATCGGTGTATACAGAGAAGACACAGTCTATAGATTATGTGAAGAAGAGGAAGAAACAGCCTCATACATAATCTTCGACTGTCCAGCACTTTACCGCAAGAGACGGCAACTATTCAGGGGAACACTTGGCGAAACAACCTTCATACATGAAAACCTCGTTAAAAATATCCTTCAACTCGTTGAGGGCACAAATCTACTTTGAAAGAATCGGGGGCGCACAAAAGACCACCGAGTCGAAGCGCAAACCGGGCTAACTAACTCCCTTCAAAACCCTGCTATTAATTAATCAATCAATCAATCAAAGTGGTTCTCAGTAAGCAAGGTTCTAACAAAATTTTTTAATTTGCTAGAACCAATCAAACAGTTTGTCACTGAAAAAGGGAAATCTTTCCCAGAACTTGAAGATGCCAACTGTTTACGGAGCCGGACATTAGGGCGCGGCCGTTAGGGCGCCGCCGTTAGGGCGCGTGGACGTTAGGGCGCGGACCGGTAGGGCGCGTGGACATTAGGGCGCCGACCGTTAGGGCGCCGGCCGTTAGGGCGCCGACCGTTAGGGCGCGTGGACATTAGGGCGCGGATGCACAATAAAATGGCTTAAATATTCGCTTAATATGCAGTTTAAATGAAATATATGCAATATACACAAATTACATATTAAAAAATTAACACTCCTAAAAAATATAGATATAAAAAAAGAGACGTTTGAACATTAATAGTTTATTTCCTAAATAAATAGCAGTATAGAATAGGTTTATAAACTACAGATAAATTAAAAACGCAAAAAAAAACATTATTTAAATTACATTTTAATTATCGACTGAAATAATAAACAATTAAATATTTTTCCATATTCTCCATTAAGAAAGATTGGCGCCTATCGCTTAATACATTTTTATAAGCAGAAAATGAGCGCTCAACATCATATCATGTAATTGGCGAGTATTTCAATTTGCTTACAAGCAATGGATCAATATTTACAGCTTCATTCGAAATTTTAGATCCATTAAGAACTTCATATATGTGTTTGATTTGTTCGTAACCGGGATTGTTTTTTAGAACAGAAGAAAATTTTTGTGTTATGATTTTACCGGTTTCAGAGGGTACTGATTGCTTTACATTTTTCTTGCAATTCTTCTACCATATGTAGGGATTCCGTTAAAGGCAAACTAATGGTTTTTAATGTAAATTAATGTAAATTTTTTATTACCGGAACAAAACATGAAAAATGTTTCTCCAAAAATAGTTTTTTACATTCGTTTATCGCAGCACAATCTGCTTCAAAATCTGTTATAAACTTTTTAAGATCTTGAAAATGTTCTGCATAAAACATGACTGCGTACCTCATCTGGTAATTACAGGTTCTGGGGGCAATGGAAGATTTGGAAAACGTTCTTTGTATCTTTGAAGCCCTAACGGAGCTTTAATAAACAATTTTTTCATATTTGATATCAGGCTATTTACAGTTTTATAGTGTTCGCGAATAGTTTCCCCACCCTGTTAATATCATGAGCTAAGCAGGTCAAGTAGATTAAATTTGGAAAAAATATTTTTAAAGAGTTACCCGCTTTCACCGATTCTAGGAAAAAAATCCTTGGAAAAAAAATCCCAGGAAAAAAAATCCTGGAAAAAAATCTTCGGAAAAAAAATCCTACGGAAAAAAAATCTTCGGAAAAAAAATCCTAGGGAAAAAAAATCCCCGGAAGAAAAATCCTCAAGTGATATTCGGTTAAACGCAGCTTTAAGTTTACAAAAGTACCTATTATAAGTACTTTTTAGAAAATATGCTTATTTACATTATTTGTATTTTTAGATATATATTCTACTAAAAATTATTTTAAAAAAGTAACTTTGGCGCAATAGTTGTACTATTTTTTATATTTATTTGCATACTTTTTGTTTTGTTTGTACAGGAAGAACTTATTTGAATTCTTCTCTGCTTTTAATCATTGTACTATATTTATGCCCTTGTTATAACAGACATGACCGTCATTAAGGCCATTAAAGGGGCTTAAACATTATCGGTAAGGCGATAGTAAACTGAAAACTTTTACGCTGAAATGTTAATTATTAAGTACCGATGTTAATCAGGAATAATGGTCTGTATTTGGAAGAGAATAATAAAATATCTTAACTCCTTTTGTTGACGTAGATATCATTTGCAAAAGAGATTAAACTTGGTGCCTAATTACCGTTGTATATATTGGGGAGAAATTGCATTTAATTTTCATTTCTGCTGCATCTCTCAACTACGATTATCGTCAACTACCTACGTGTGAAACTGTGCTTTCTTCGATTATACGAGCGAGTGCGCTATGGAATTTATCAAATCCAATAAGGGAAACGAAAAGCTGTGTTTGAGTGGATACATGTACGTGAAAAAAGCACAACTGTCAAATAGTATTAGCTGGCGTTGTTCAAAAGCCACTTCTTTAAAATGCAGGAGTATTTTGAAGACTACCCTAAGAATGGAAGATCCTGTGGTGGAAGTTAATCATAATCACCCTGCTGATAAGGAAGGTGTAGAAGTGTCTAAGTGTATGGCAGATATGAAAACACGCGTTACTGTTAATGCTAAACCAGCGTCTATATACGCAGAAGGAGTTTCGCAATTACAAGATTCCACCAAGGCCCGCATGCCCCTAGAAGATTCTGCCAAACGAACATTAAGAAATCAGAGAACAAAGACTATGCCCAAGGACCCCGAATCTTTGAATGTTCTAAAAATAGAAGGTATGTACCTATGGTTTATGATTCTATTTCATATCATTAATTGTGATTTAAATTTTCGCAAAATATTATTTGTAACGCCCTTTTTGTTTGTGGACAAATTGGACGTTTTCCTGAAAATAAAAAAAAAATAAGTGTTTCTATACCAATGCATTCAGTTTTAAGAAATTTTTGGATTTTTAAAGGCCATTTTAGTTTAATGATTGGAAATATTAATTACTTTGTTAATCTTTATTGTAAACAATACAATATAATAGTATTATAAAATATAGATCTACTCTAACAAAACACAAAAATTGTAACTAGCATAAAATAAAGTCAGAATAGCACACTAGTAATAATTATTTGAACAAGGATGTTTTGAACATACCGTATCGTCGCCAATGCATTTTATGTAGCCTAATTAAAGTATTTTTTCTAGGAGATTGGACTACAACTGGTAATCCTAACCATAACCGTTTTTTATTGAATGACAATGGTCAGGATACAGAGGAGCGAATTATCATATTTGCAACAGAGGAATCACTTCGTCACCTGGCTGCTGCCACTGCATGGTATATGGATGGTAACTTTTCGTTAGCCCCGCGACAGTTCCAACAGTTATATGTAATAAGAGTTCCTGTAAATGGTGTGTTTATAACGTCAATCTACAGTCTACTGGAACGTAAAACACAAGGAACGTATGAAAACCTGCTGAGGACCATAATTGATGAATGCAATTCCAGGCAACTGTATCCGGACCCGCTAACCATCAATATCGATTTTGAACAAGCCGTCATCCATGCTGCCAAAACTGTACTAGGGGACCATATTCGAATACGAGGTTGCTTTTACCATCTAAGCCAGAGCACACACAGAAAGATACAAGGGTTAGGGCTGGAAGCTACATACAGGGAAGAAGAGAACTTCAATCTTTTCTGTGGCATGCTTGATGGTTTGGCCTTCTTACCGACTGCAGACGTGAATGAAGGACTTAGGTATTTACGTACCATAATGCCGCCTGCAGCAGAACCGCTAGTTGACTATTTTGATTCAACATATGTGACAGGAAGTTATCGTCGTGTAGGCAATGCAAATCAAGGGCCTGTTCGACTACGCAACATACCGCCTCTTTTTCCTCCTGCTATATGGAATGTCCACGAAACAACATTAGAAGATGGTGAAAGAACCAACAATCAGTGCGAAGGTTGGAACAACAGATTCTCGAACTTAGTAGGACACGATCATCCAATGGTATGGACTCTTGTTGAAAAAATGCGTTTGGAGGTTGCATCAGATGAAACCAAATTGCGACAACGGGAATTAGGTGCTCGTCTTAATAAGAAAAAACGAGGACGGTATGAAGAAATGCAACTCCGATTAAAAGCACTGTGCCAAGAATATAATAATCAAATTCGTGATAGGGAAGACTTTTTAAGAGCGGTTGGGCATACTATTCGGTTTCGCTAAACTGACAATAACTTATGTTTGTTATATCTTAGTTTATAGTGACGTAGGCTACATATAGATATATTATATTACTTATTTTATGCTATGTATATATAGTTTAAATAAATATGGTACAATATACGTAGTATTAAAACAATTTTGTAATTTACTTTTATTTCTAACTATTTATAGGGTTGCCCGAAAGTGAACAAATGATCAAAGAGTAGGTATATAAGAATGCGAAACATGCGTTTTTTAAATTGCATCAGTTTAAATTTAAATGCACACTTTTACTAGCGGATGAGCACATCAATTACATAACTTACAAATCTGTTGTGCTAGGCGTGTTGTGAATATTGAATTTATAGTTCAACAGTTAATTATCTTCAAATCCACTAATGTATTAACTTTTATTTTTTTAAATACACGTTATAAATCAAATTTCTGAATTTTGAATTTATGATGATATATCGTAATTAGAATTGTACTAATCAAATTAATAAGATTTTCATAATATTGAACCACCAACAAATGTAAAATCTCGTAAATAGAGGCACATTCTGAGATTTTAGGAATTATAAGAAAATAGCTATCAAAAATACAAGGTGTAAAATAATAAGCATAATACCAATTTATAAAGCAACACGGAATTTATTCAGGATTTTTAATACTCTTGTAAACTTAAAGCTGCGTTTAACCGAATATCTGTTTCGGGATTTTTCTTCCGGGGATTTTTTTCCCTAGGATTTTTTTTTCCGAAGATTTTTTTTCCGTAGGATTTTTTTTTCCGAAGATTTTTTTTCCAGGATCTTTTTTCCGGGGATTTTTTTTCCAAGGATTTTTTTTCCGCCTCCCGTTTACAATCGCCATACCGAAGAACTGTTGTAAAATACGTACGTACCTCGTTTTCGCCCCCTCTTGTACAGAAAAAATATGTCAATAGCTGCGCTAATTATAGATTGACAATTGCTGTATGTTTTATTTGACATGTTTGGTATGTCCATAGCTGCAAGTAATTCACTCGATTGAGAGTATCCAATACCTGCGGCTACAGATCCTAATACAGCAGATAAGTTTGTGCCGTTTGCGTCTTCTTTACGAACATAATCTGATCCTACAGTTTCACGTTTGCCACATACATCACATTTAAATGTAAATATGCTTTCTAGCCCCCTAATTTTTTCTGACACGAGAGACATATTCCAAAAGCTACATTCAAACCCTAAAAACACAAAAAATGTATCATTCTAATTGCGCTAATAATAAAACATTTATAATTACCCTTGTGGGACAAAGATTTCAGCTTGTCAAGAAAATATGACACGTTTATTATACGCCGACCACTAATTTTGTTACTTTCAGATTTTAATTTGCACGTTTCATATTCGATTTCATAATCCGATATTTCACCGTCGTCGTCTGTTGCTACATCATGATCACTATCATCGCTACCATAAGCCCATTCAATATTATGATCACTATCAAGATCGATGTCGGACGATACCATAATTTCACATGATGAGGTTTTATGCTGGATGCCGTCGATATCACTGTTACTTGCTTTAGAACAAAGGTTTTCTGGTTTATTAGTATCTGTAGCTACTGTTTCAGGATCTAAAATCTTTTTCCACCTCCTGTAATAGATTAAAATTAATTGGGTAGCCAGATGCAATGCATTTGTTTAATATTAAAAAAAAATGTGTGTCACGTGCGGCCAAACGTGCTTTTTTAATGCAGAACGTATTAATAAAATGTTCTACGATTCGCCACTAGTTTTCCATAAATAGCTATTTGTGCCAGAAACAATAAAATTACAATAATTATTATCCACTTACCTTAAATTGAGATTCTTCATTAGCAGCTTCTTACTTTTTCTTCGTGAAGATAAATATATTTTATTTTTCGCCATGACAAATTTCACTTACACGAATCACATATAATAATCTAATAAGATCACTCACCACCAACAGTCAAGAAAATAATAACGATTTTATATTATGTGGGTTTATACAGTGCTTCCCAAAAGTAACGGATAAATTCTATAAAATCGTTAAGAAAAATATTCCATAAAAATACTTGGACACGTCGATTTTTATTTTTAAATTATCATTTAGAGATGTAATTTTCAAGCCCCCACTCTTCAACCCCTAAGCCCTAGCAACTCCAACTTTAAAATTTCAAATAGCAAAGTACCCCTTATGACCTCATCTAATAGCTTTCTTTATGCTGAATACAACAAAAAAATTTTTTTCAAAATCGGTAATATATATAATCGGTGATAAATAACGAAGATATTTATTTACCAAAATGTATTCAATTGAAAGTGCCATTATACGAGCAGGCGTTGATACGGTTGTAGCAATGAGTGATAAAAACAATTGAAATTTATCGTTCTCAGTACGTTTTAATGCGTTTATGTAGTATTTTCAAACTCGGAAGAAAAAAATTAAAAAAAAAAAAAAATTTTTTTTTGTTGCTTTAAAGTTGGTGTTGCTAGGGCTTAGGGGTTGAGGGTGGGGGGTTGAAAATTACATCTCTAAATGACAATTTAAAAATAAAAATCGACGTGTCCGAGTATTTTTATGAAATATTTTTCTCAACGATTTTATAGAATTTATCCCTTACTTTTGGGAAGCACTGTATACCCCAATGTCGAATTAGCGAGTTAATTGCATGTTCATGGCACTACCAACAAATACAACGTCAAGTTCTACTAATGCGACTTCAGAATTCTAAAATCTTAGATAAGGAACTTGGAATTCTAATTATGCATTGTTCCTTACAATTACTGCAAATTTGTAACATAACAAAATAAATAACGAATTATAATTGTACACATTCCAAATGTAGGACGATGTACGGAAAGTATTTGTATAACTGTAACGTCTTAAAAATAAAATAAAAATCATGATTGAACTGGATACATACATGAATTATTTACTATTTGTTTTGTATGTTGTCAACAAGAAATTACCTGAATCTAGCTTAGACATGATTTTTGTCTTTAAATTTGATCACTTGATATTTAATTATGGGTCCATCGGTATATGCGGAACTATAAATTTATTTACGCCTTGTTACGGAATGCAAAATTATCTAACACTTTTTCTCTGTTATAATTAATAAGCATGCTAGATCGATTTGAAAATAGTTGTATACAGACAAAATTTGGTATACGATATAGACCATAGTAAAGATTCCAGTTTCGCAGCTTAGTCATAAATATATTTATTCGTTATCCCAGAAATAAGAATAGGCAGGTAAAATTCTTCAGAAGACAAATATAGATAAATAGATAAGAGGGTCATAAGCTGTTGTCGTCATCGTGCAGAAACCAAGAATTGCAATGGGGTAGGTGTTACGAGTTGCCTACATTAATTTCTAAAAGGCGCAAACAAGAAATCTGTCAGCTGTCCTGAGGAGCCTTAAGGGCTCTAAGGAGTAGAGCCTGCAACCAGTCATACATATGAAATTGGGTAGGAATTTAGGAAACTTCTGCTTAATTTCCTGTTTTTATTTATAAATTTGAAATAATTCTCGCCGAAAAAATACATTCTCAACATCAAAACAATTAGTTCTGCAGAGCTTTATTTCCTCTAATTGGCGTAGTTAATTACAGAACTTTTTTTTGTAATATTAATTTTTAATTCGTATTTCCAAAACTAATACTTTCCAGAGAAAAATCGCCCTGAAGGGCTAATTCTAAACATATTTATTCATATAAAAATATCGATACATGCGTTAATATGCTACTACCGCCTACAATTTTAGGAAATAGTTTATTAATTGCTGGGCATTTTACTATTCTGTAGGTAATATAAGTCATTTTAGCAGATAGGCAACCCACACAACGGCAGGCCTTCTAAACAGCTTTACGAACTGCTTCCTAGAAAACGCTTATCTACCAAGCCGATCTTTTTCTGAAATGTTGCTATCTTAGAATGAGATCATGGTGGTGACGTGAAAACTAAAAACTCAATTTTCGTTAAAATACAAAGTGGTCTTTATTGGTATATCGTATAAAACTTATAAAACTACTGACGAATAATTACCAAAGGAAAAATTTCTTACAAAAAAATCATTACGAAGGACTTATGTAAACATCTCGTATACATTGCTGACGGCACCTTCTGGAATCGATTAGTTCCGGTAAAAGGGATTTCATATAAAATTCGCACAGCTTATTTACCATTTGTTCTTTCCAAAAAGCATCATCTCTGTAAATTACAAAAATGAGTACATCAATAACGTAAATATATTTTTTAATTATAATTTTAAATTGATAAGTTTGAGTGACCCAGAATTTTTAATTTATTATTTATTTTCATGGGTTGTAAGGCCATTTAATAATTCTAAATTCTTATTGTACCAACGTTTCGGCAAAGTTTTTTGCCTTTTTCGAGGTTTCTATTTCAAAAATGTATTAGTATTAATTGTTATAATATTTTAACTTGAAATTACGTAAGTACGTTTGTTAAAACTTTTTAGAGGTAATAAAGAAACCCCGAAGAAGACAAACGAACATTGTCGAAACGTTGGTACAATAAAAATTTAATATTGTTAAATGACCCTGTTCCCACGGAAATATAATTATGAATTATAATTTTTAAAATACAGTTAATAGTATGTACGTGTTTATTATAATTTACCTTTTAATCTCCTCTACGTGTAATCCTCACTTGGTATAGTTTATAAAATAGCACATTTCTCTCTTGGTTATGTGCAATAACCCCTGCACTTGGTAATAATTGTGGTTCTTCTTCAGAAAAATTCTATTATAGTCTGTGGTACAGTAATCTATCTTGAGCTCCAGAGTTCCATTTAGAAAACAGACTATAAAAAAACACCCATAAATCTTTCAAAATTGAGCATTTTAATAACAGCCCGGGATTCACAACCCTTTGATCTTCAGAGTTTTAGAAGTACAAACTCATTGTTTGGGAGTCTTAGGCACAATCGTATACTTTTCGATCTTTTCCGAATTTATAGTAATTTAGCTGAATTAGGTTCAACAACATTTTTCTATTAATTAAAATTGTTCATTTATTTTATTTTAGTTTTAGTTTATACTTTTTCTCACTGAATGATACAAAGTAACACTGTAGTTCAGTAATTTAATTCATTTACAAAGTGTCGGCCAAATGCAAACGTCTTGTTACGGAATGCAAAATTATCTAACACTTTTCCTATGTTATAATTAATAAGCACGCTAGATCGATTTGAAAAATAGTTCACCTTG
Organism: Limonius californicus; assembly: GCA_014611495.1. NCBI lineage: Eukaryota > Metazoa > Arthropoda > Insecta > Coleoptera > Elateridae > Limonius > Limonius californicus. The sequence continues at coordinate 14,177 of JABXWE010004112.1, forward strand.
TATACAGACAAAATTTGGCATAGAAAAGAAGTACAAGCATATCAAATACAAATACAAAAATAGTCCTCCTACAAAGGCGTCAGAAAAAAGTGCCATATTTTATTTTGTGAGTGGAGAAGTTCAAAGAACGAGATTTGCCGAGTTCATCTATACCAATCTATCATAAATAACTATTTTCTAATTTCTCAAACGTTCAGCTGAAAATGCAATGTGTGTCATAATATCGCGAAATAATATTTTTTTATTGCTGTTGCTTCTTGATATATTGATATATCATCACCAGGGTTAATTTTATTAAAAAGTTTGCAATTCAAACACCATACATCTGAATATAGACATGTAACATGTTGAAATCGAACAATAAAGAATAATGAAAAACGATATAGTACATAATTAATCAATTAATTAGACAACAGTATTATGAACTAACAAGTGAATTATTAAAACTGATTTACTTGATTAATCATATTGTAAATGATAATCGATTCTTACGGTATTTTAGTACATGTAAAATGAATTCAACTCTGTTACTATTAGGCTAAAAGATAATTTTTTTTTGTTATCATGCGGTTTTAATTTTTATTTATATCTACAAAAATTTCAGAAACTGCATTTTATTGTATTAGATGATTTGATTTATTCCAACAAATAATACACAGAAATAATACGTAGAAAAAGAGTACAAGACAGACAAAACCACATTATATTTAATTAAACAACAATACCAAACATTTTTCAGTGTTTCAAAATATTAATTAGTTAATATATTGGTATTGCATTTAGCTATAGAGAATGTATATTGTATACATAACACTGCCTGCCAAGTGCTATATAGAAATGACCATTATCCCTTAGGACTGCACGTAGCCTGAGTAACAATGTTGATTGAAGTATTAGGCCTAAATTTATAAATTGTGTGTTCCTATTGTTACTTTATTTGCGAGGTAAGGAAACAATCTATGATGAGGGATTACGAAGTGAAAGTACTGCGACCGTCGTTGAGAGCGACGCTACGCGTTGCCTATTTAAGTAGGGGTAATCACAAATTCAGGTCGCTCTCCTTAGGAGCCTTAAACAGTTGTATGAATATTTACTTTTCAGAGTCTGCAAATCGCTGGGGTGTCATATACATTACATAACAAATGATTCTAACTTATTTAAATTTAATGTTTTAGTTTCATTTTTGTTTGTAATCATTTAATCAATCTTGCAATCAATGCATCAATCTTGTTTTTTGTTTATTATAAGATACCCTTCCACCTACTTGAGGTGTTCTGCAACTGCTGGATAATATAAAAATGGTAACTGTAGTAAGGTAAGTTATAAATGTAGATGACAAACAGTTAATGCAGTTTATCTTGCTTTAAAAGTGTGAATATAATTACACTTATATAATTGTAATTTAGCATTTTTATTGGTAAGAAGCCATAACTTACAAACGGAATAGGAACATCAAAAAAATGTAACAACTTGTGTACCACATCCTAACACATAGCTCACAATTAAGTAAATTAACACATCTTAAAAAAATGCTCAGCTATTCTAAATGAATGATAAATAATGTAATAAAGTCACCAAAACATAATCACTGGATGATGAATTTAAAAACCTTTGCCGAAAAAACTGGGAGTCCAACGTTTAACTGGGGGTGGTTGCTGTTTATTTTTTGCTGCATATTCAGCCTCTTGCTGTTCGATCAGCTGTTTCTGTTTGTCCCGGAATGTGGTCAATGGGTCATCAAATTTACTGTAGTACTTCAAAACGTCTCGCACGTCTTCAATTTCAGATTGTGCAATTGCTAAAATGTGACGATAAAATTAAATTTTTTTACCATCAGTTGTGTGGATATTACTTACTCCTCAAAAATGCTGCTAAATCAACAAGGGTAGTATCGTTATCAGTTCCATTCCAACGACCAATATAAAAAACATTTTCTGGGTGAAATCTGACTGAATCTAAATTCCAATCTACTACGATCACCTACAAATAGGGTTTTAGAACAAATCATTAATTAAAATGAGCGCCGGCAGATATGCTGCTCATGGGAAAAACAATAACAAATCACAAATTTTTGTAAAGAACACAATCACTTTGCGTAAAGGCAACACAAGAGTATTATATGGGGAAACCTTCACACTGATGAAAATAATCAGATAAACATATACAGCCACATAACTGTAAACAAATAAAAATCAGCAACATGTGCAAAACCAATTATAAAACAGATCAAAGTTGTCACCGTGGTAGAGGGAATGTCGTTGCGACACTCAAAGACAGGTTGTTTATTAGATTTTAATGTGAATATACAATTCAGTAGCAATTCTTGCAAATGAAATTAGAAAAATAACTAAATGTAAAATTTAGGTTTTCACATGTTTCAATAATAGTCCGCTGTGAACAGCGAGTGAGTGTGGATGTGCAGTCGTTTGATCGCTACAAGTTATCATCTGTACACGTTCCTAATCTCTGACCCGGTATTGATGTCAGTCGCCAAATTTAAACACCTAATGTGTAAGTTTAAGACATTTATCCTAGTTCGAATCTTACTTGCAATTAGTTAAACGTCACAACAAATTCTACACATGCAAAATAGCAAACAGCAACCAAAATACGTTTCATCTTCAACCGCATATCTTCTATAACGCACAACAACCGGCTTTTGGAAATCAGCAATCATCCCATGATTATGTGCCATATATGCAAAACGGCACTTTTGTACCGGCAACTCCATATCATAACTATGTATCTACACCCCAAACCTACGCTAACGTAAACTTACCCTCCTCTGAAACTGCACCTAACTCTCAACTATCCGATACAACAGAGCAAATAATTATAGACGAATCCGACGAGGATACCCCGCACGAATGGCAAACAATTAAAAACGCAAAAGAATTACTCCGAAACGTTCATTACAACTAAACAATGTAAATCAAACCAACATTCAAAATAGATTCAGTCCATTGGCTAACACAAGCACAAATGAGATAGTTCAAAAATCAAGTGAGCAGGGAATAAACAAACCCCCCCCTATATTTATTTATGGCGTCCCCAACTTTTCTAATACGATAGAAAATCTAACCCAAATAATAGAAAGGGAACAATTCAACACTAAGGCAATGACTAACAATACAGTTAAAATAAATACAAATACTACAGAGACAGACTCCTATAGAAAAATAATCTCCCATCTGAAGGACGAAAAAATTGTATACCATACCTATCAGCTAAAAGAGGAAAGAGCCTACAGAGTGGTAATTAGAAACCTGCACCACACTGTGGACACAGAAGAAATTAAAAACGAGTTATACAATCACGGCCACTCAGTACGTAATATTATTAATATCAGACACAGAATATCCAAAGACCCCTACCTATGTTTTTTGTAGATCTTGAACCCGCTCAGAATAACAAAAAGGTATACGAAATAAAATACCTAAATCATCAACAAATAACAGTAGAACCACCGAGAAAGAAAACCACAATTATACAGTGTACAAGATGTCAAGCCTATGGGCATAGTAAAGGTTACTGCACCAAGCCGTTCTTATGTGTTAAATGTGGAGAAGAACACAACACCTCTGCATGCAAGAAAATAAAAGACACTCCCGCCACGTGTGCGTTGTGCCAAGGACCCCACCTATTAATTATAAAGGTTGCCAGGTCTACCAACAAGTACAACTAAACAGAGGTAGATCAGCTGTCCCTCCACCAGCACAAGCCATAAAGAAAATAAACACACCAATATTTGCTCAACACGTTTACACCACAAATATGAAAAATGCGAACTATGCGCAGGCTGTATCACCCAGCTGCATAGACAACCAAACTCAGGATACAAATAACAAAGACATTTCACTATCACAATTTCTGAACAAATTGGAGACAACGTTTACTCAACTCATGAATCAGAATAGCATGATGCTAAATCTGCTAAACAAATTAAATTAATGGATACACTGAGAATTTGTTTATGGAATGCAAACGGATTAGCTCAGCATAGACTAGTAGTCGAGCTATTCCTCAAACAACAAAAAATTGATATCCTGCTGATCTCAGAAACCTATTTCACAGAATACAGTTATTTCAACATACAAAATTACACGACATATTTTACTAACCACCCTGACGGTATAGCCCACGCAGGTTCAGCAATTATCATTAAAAATAAAATATCCCATCACGTAATGGAAGAATTCTCCACCGAATTTGTACAAGGCACCATCATAAATGTCAAAAGATCCAATGGTTCTTTAGTGATAGCAGCTATATACAGCCCACCCAGATATACAATACGACAACAGCAATATGAAATGTTCTTTCAAAAAGTAGGGAATAATTTTATTGCCGGCGGGGATTACAACGCAAAAAATCCAATATGGGGATCTACACTAACCATCACTAAAGGCCGGGAACTACTTAAGGCGATGCAGGCAAACAACTACAGCCACTTAGCTACCGGTGAGCCCACATATTGGCCATCTGACCTTAATAAAATACCAGATGCTGTGGATTTCTTCGTCACGAAAAGGCATATCTTCAAGATACTGCAAAGTAGACACTTGTTTCGATCTCTTCTCTGACCACTCATCCACAATCATTACAATGAGCATGTCTGTTATCACCAAGCAAAAGAAACCATCACTTTACAATAGACACACAAATTGGGAAATGTTCAGAGAGTTCCTAACCGATAACATAGTAATTCAATTATCTTTAAAGACAGAGGATGAAGTCGATTCCGCGGTTGAAAAATTAACAAATATCATACATCATGCATCCCAATATTCTACACCATCTAGTTGCGAAAAACAAGTTGTTATTGAAAATTATCCACTACACATTAAAAACAAGCTCGCAGAAAAAAGGAGAGCCAGAAATACTTGGCAACGAACTAAGCATCCAACAGACAAAAACAGACTAAATAGGTTAACAAGGGAGCTAAATCAGGCATTACATGAATGGAAGAACGAAACATTCAATGAATACGTCCAAAACCTCTCGCCCTACGAACACGATGAGTACACATTATGGAAAGCCACTAGTAGATTCAAGCGCCCCACAAATCAAATTCCACCAATTCGTAAAGACAATGGCACATGGGCAAGAACAGATGATGAAAAAGCTGAGCTGTTTGCAAATCACTTATCAACCATATTTCAATCTCATCCCTCGGCCGCTACACCTACAGAAGAAAGTGAGATACTAAACTACCTACAGGCTCCTTATCAACTAAGCCCGCCCATTCAACACGTTACTCCTGCAGAAATAAAAAAAGTGATCAAGAATCTAAACAATGCTAAAGCGCCATGGTATGATCCCATAACCGCCAAAGTTCTGAAAGAACTGCCCCACAAGGCTATAATAGCTCTCACTCAAATATTCAATGCTGTCATAAGACGTATTTCACCATTCAATGGAAATTTGGCCAAATTATTCTTATTTTAAAACCGGGTAAACCTGCTCACGACGTTACATCATACCGACCACTAACCCTATTACCTCTTCTATCCAAAGTTTTGGAGAGATTGATACTGAAAAGAATGGCACCAATAATAGAAGAACAAGGACTAATCCCTCAACACCAATTCGGTTTCAGAGAGCAACACTCCACCATAGAGCAGGTGCATAGAGTAGTCGACGTGATAGAACAGGACTTTGAAGAAAACAGATACTGCATAGCGGCTTTCCTGTATGTCAGTCAAGCCTTTGACAGAGTCTGGCATACTGGTTTAGTGTATAAAGTCAAACAGACATTGCCCTACCAATACTACCTACTTATTAGATCCTACTTAAGTGAAAGGTACTATCAGGTTAAACATGCTGAAAGCCTGTCTAGTCTTCATCTAGTTAAAGCTGGAGTTCCTCAGGGTAGCGTCTTGGGACCTACATTATACATATCTTTACACCCGACCTTCCTCACCACGAACAAGTAGTTACTGCCACATATGCAGACGACACAGCTTTATTACTGTCCCACAACAACCCAATTCAAGCATCGGCTATACTTCAAAGCCATCTCAACAACCTGCAAGCATGGCTTCACAAATGGCACAAAACATGGTACCGCTCCTCCGGTTTTCATGAACGGCATCCAAATACCAATCAACGATGAAACAAGATATCTGGGAATGCATTTGGATAGGCGGCTCACATGGAAAGTCCACATGACCAAGAAGAGAATGCACTGGCTAATGGGGAGAAGATCCAAATTATCATTAAATAATAAGGTGTTAGTGTATAACTAACTGTGATAATTCCAGTGTGGGCTTATGGGATTCAATCGTGGGGCTGCGCGAAACCCTCGAACAGTGCAATCCTACAAAGATTTCAAAACAAAATTCTCCGCACTATAGCCAATGCGGAATGGTTCGTGTCAAATTATACTCTCCACAACGACCTCAAGATCCCATGGATCAAAGATGAAATCAACAGGTACACAGCCAGCTATGTGAACAGAATTCATACTCACCCAAATGTGTTAGTGCTTAACCTATTAGACAATGCAAATATCACTAGACGATTAAACAGATGCAAAATTTTGGACCATAACAACTAGTATTAGGTAGTGCGCCAATGGGCGGGTCTCCCCCTCATGCCAATGTACTATCTAATATCACATTTGCTTGTTAGCCACTTGGCTAGTTGTAAATCAGCAGTTGTTAAATAAAAAAAAATGTTTCAATAAAGCACCATTTAGGCCATTTAAGATAGTAACAATTATTTAATTTTTTTACAAACATTTTTGCCGATAAAAACTATTTATTTCCAAAACATAGTGTTAATCAGAGACTTATTTTTAGAAAGTAAAGTAAAATGTTTTCGAAAAAGGAATTTTTCTACCTTACAAAATTTTTTATAATTATTGACCTATTGTTCATGGGGAGGCATGGCAAATAGATAAAGCACTTCAATCTTGATTTTGCTAATGTTTATGTTTTTAATGTTTAAACTGTATTTCTACACTGAGTCATGTACTAATTAATATTTCCATGTGTGAAGCAGCGCCATCTCTTGTGCATAAACAGAAGTTATTAATTCAAAAATATATTTTTTTCTATACTTTTTTATATACAGGGTGATTCTAAACACGCACGAAAAACTTTAACTACATATAGCTGAGGTTATCTAACCTGTAGCGGTAGTTTCCAGGAATTCCACCGTATCTATAAATTCCTCAGATCCTCCGGTTTTCCCAGCGGTACGAACAATGGAATCAGCTTTCTCCAAGATGATGGCACCTGCACTACTACGAAGAAGTCGATGGCATTGAAGTTAAGTCATATTTCATTATTATTATTTGTATTACAGAGTTATGTTTGTTATTTATTAAATCTTTTATTACATGCATAGTGTATATTTATTTAGTGCAACCAACGCTAAAAACCCCCAAATCACCTTGTAAATTTTTTAAAATTCGGTGCTGTAGGTACATACGGGGTCAAAGTTTCTTACATCAATTCACTAAGATGTAAATAATTTTTTTGGTTTTTTGTTCCCTTTTGATACTCTGTTGTTTTGGAAAGCTGACAGTTCAAGCATAATTTCCAGTAAAACATGTATAATTGAGATTGAAACTAGATGAAATCTGACTCAGAAGTATTTAAAAGGATATTTCTATTCGAAACATTGATAGACAACTCTTTGAATATTAAATTTTCGATAAAAATTATAAAGACTTTTTAAAACAAAATATTAGTTCAAAAGGTGCAAAAAAAAAACTTAGGCTAACAATCTCGTTTTCAAGATATATTCTAATTTACACATTTTTAAGAAACTTTTTACTTCTGGGTCAGATTTCATGTACTTCCCACACCAATTGTACATTTTTCTTGACTGGAAATAACGTGGACTCTTAGCTTTCCAAAACAACAAAGTTTATCACAATTGGAGAAGAAACAGAAAAGTTATTTACATTTTAATGAATTAATGTAAAAAACCTTTAAATCACACAGCCCATACTGGTGCCGAATTTGAAAAAAAAAAATTGATACCTCAGCTTCTTCTATCTGTGCCACATCTTCATTGGACGTTGGCAATCATAGCCCATCTAATTTTGTTACCTGCAGCACGGAACAGGTTTATTGATGTCATTCCAGCCTAGTGTCATAAATTCTGTAGCCACGATGTTCGACGCCCTCTTTGGTTCTCTTTTTCCGTCAAATTTTCCATGCATGATGAGTTGCAGCAGCTTATATTTGTTGTTATGCATAACATGTCCAAACTATGAAAGTTTTCATTTCTTGACTGTTTTCATAAATTTAACCTTGCTGGTGGGAGCTGCGCGGCGCGAGAAAGAGTGGGCACTAGGAGGAACAGAGATGAATATAATGTATATGGGCAGTTAGCATTCGGCACACACAGTAAAAGAAACGCGCGTACTCTTCCCTGCTGTAATTTTAGATTGAAATTCCATTGCATGCACTTTTCACTGGAGTGTACAGCGATGTTGACTGCTACAAACACTATGAAATGATCTCCAGGCCTCCCCCACCAATTTCGTGGTAGTGCGCAATGTTCATTCACAAGCAAGGTTAAAACCGGCAAGCTGTACGTCCAAGAGATTCTCCACATGCATCGACAACACCACATTTCGAAAGCTTCTAGCCTTTTACATGCAGCATCAGTAAGAGTCCAGGCCTCTACACCATACATCAGCAGCGAGAACACATAACACTTCAGAAAGCGAGATCGAAGATGAAGAGTTATATTCATGTTGCACATCACATTCTGTTCGCGCCATAAAAACTTTGCAGAGAACGAACGGTACTTTTAGTACAAGGGTTTCTCAGCCACTTTTAAATTTTATTGATATATTACAGTTAGGCAGTTTAAAATAAGTTTATTTTTATTATTGCTTTTTTGTATTTCGAATTGCGCTTGGGTCAAAGGATCCAAGCTAAAAGTAGTTTGTTGTATTTTCTTACTTATGTTTTTATTACGGTGTTCTACCGCCGCTGCATCTTCATTTTTTATATAGAGTATTTACCAATAGCACGTGTCGTTTCCTCACTATTTTATTGTACAGCAACGGGATATGTTACTTGCAGAATATTTTTCAGCATTATTCGTTTAAACTTAGTAGAGTTAAGACATACTTGTAAATATTAAAATTTGGCAAAATAAACACTTATATCCTCAGACGTTGGACTTAGAATTTATTTATACTGAGAAAAAGTGAACAGTCATTTATGTATTTACTGTTCAATGAGGCTTGCCTCGCACACATTCCTCATACAATTAAAGGCAGTTCTTGCTTTTTCAATATGGATTTTTATTTCTTACATCTGGACCCATTTTCTATTTAAACTAGTACAGAAGCAGTTAATTGTTGGAACCATTTACGTGAAACTGGCCTGTGACGTTATCGTCATTGCTCATGATCATTTGGTCATGTTTAACCACATATTGTATAATTCGCTTGCTCTTACCACGTTTGTTATCAGTTGTTGTAGCCCCGCGGCGGGCAACAAGCAGTACAGTAACGTCTGCATACCGTAAATGATTAAGTAGCACTTCGTTTAGTAGTATTCTTTCTCGTGCTTCATCCAATGCTTCCCTGAAGTCTTTCAGAATACGCATTAAACAGTAATGGCGAGAGCACGCACCCCTGCTGAACTCTTTGGCGGACCTCAAATACATTTTGTCTACATAAAGATTTTGCGGGCATGAAGCAAAGTGTGTTAAATGTGTCGGGAACCACCTTACAGCCTTGTGTAAGAAATAACAGAACACAAGTTCGGTGGGGAAAAGCACCCTGCAAACTATCGGGGCTGCATAGTAGCAAAAGAGCTGCAGAAAGGGAAAGACAACTTAACTAAAACTAGAATGATACAACCATGACAATTTGTATCTACACGAATAACGAGTGGGGTATCATACATACAAACAGCACACGGAAGTACAAATCAAACAACACAACATCAAAACAAACAACAAACATTGATGCAAAATCTGATATTCAAGAAAAAACTATGAAATCATTCTCAGAAAAATTGACTCGATTGAACAATAGAGGCAATAGGGCAGCTGCTCTCAGATCAAGCTAATGGACCAAGGAAAATAGCTACCTGGAATGCCAGTGGGCTTCTAAACCGACAACATGGAATACAATTATTCTTAGATATTTAAAAGAATGATATATGTCGAAACTCTATTTGTTGAGCACTGAGCTAGAACGTTAACAAACGCACGTGTTCGACTCACCCGAGCGCGCGCCGTGATTGGTCTACGCTAGATAACGCTAATGCCTCATTACTTAAGGAGTAATTGACGCTCAAAACCTTTACTTTGCACTCGTAATTACCGGGTTAAGTTTGTGTGCTTTTTGAGCAGTGCTTATCGGTTTTTGGAGCATTTGTATAGTGCCTGGTGCTTATTTTCCTAAAGTGGAGCAAATTGTTCCAGAAACGTGTAATTGTAGGAGGCGTCCTGCTACTTTAAATGAAAAACAATTAATAGTAAGATTGTATAATTCGATGTTAGAAGAAAAGCTGATATTTTACTGACTGACATCATACAATTTGTTGCTAAAACAGTGGGTGTTAGTGTTGCAACAATAAAAAGAACGTAAATAATAGTCTTATTATGATGCCATTAAAAGACTCGTTAAAGGAAAATTACTTCTGACTGAACGGTAAATAGTTTGCCATTCTAGTTAAACACAGCAGATAATTGTTATTATATTATATTAATTGTTACTAATTAAGTGTTTATTATTCCTTTAATACTTTTACTATTATGTATTTATTTATGTCTGACTAATTAAAATTAAAATTAGTCTTAAAACGATTAAAACCGATAACAGAAAGAAAAATGCTCATACCAAACCATCAATTTGGGTTTAGACAAAAACACGCAACCATAGACCAAATACACAGAATAATTAACACCATGGAAAAAAGCAGTAAAAGAGAAGGTCTCGTCAACAGTGTTTTTAGATGTTGCACAGGCCTTCGACAAATTCTGGCACCAGGGACTTATTCACAAATTAAATAAGCTATCACTCAAACAGTATGCTGCACTGCTAGTCGTATATGTCAGGTAGACTGTTCTGTATAAAACAAGGAGACTAATATTCAGAGCTAAAAGAAGTAAAAGCAGGAGTTCTTCAAGGTAGTATGCTGGGACCGACACTGTATCTCCTCTGCACATATGACAGGACTGCTACAGTTGCAGATGATACTGCAATCCTGGCAGTAGGAAATGATACGACACAGGCAACAAAGGGACTCCAAAAAGCAAGTAACCAGATAGCCAGATGGACGAAGAAATGGAAGTTCAAGTTAAATGAGAACAAATCTACTCACATTAACTTCAGGAACAAGAAAATCAGAGACCAGGCACCTATAACAATTAATAACTGCTACTATATGCAAATACGGCAAAGTATTTGGGTATGACTCTTAAAACTAAACTGCACTGGAAGGAACATGTAAGGAAGGAAAGGGAGGAGCTGGACCTGAAATATCGAAAATTGTATTGGCTCCTGAGACACAACTCCCAACTGTCAATAGCCAACAAAGTTATAATATACCAACAGATCTTAAAGCCAGTCTGGGTTGGCATCCAACTTTGGGGGTGTGGCATTCAACTTTGGGGGTGTGGCAAACAGTGCCATATAAATAGCATACAGAGATTTCAGAACAAGGTACTACGCAAACATAGTGAATTCCCCGTGGTGCGTATGTAATATCGACATCCATCATGATCTTGGTATTGAACGCTTTGTTAGTGATATCAAACAATTTGCGACAAAGCATGAATTGAGACTTCATAATTATCGACACTAATGGATTGGTCAGAAGAATGAAGAGAACTAAATCCTCTGAACTAGTATAGTGTGCGAGTTAAAATTCAAAGTATGTGAGTGTAGGGGCCCAAACAATCAAAGAAAACTCTAGGACACCATCGGGTGAACATTAGGTTTTACGTTTTTTTGTAGCTTAGATAAGAAAAAAACTAATGGTTAGTCTGTCAGACTAGTGTTAGTAACAGTAAGATTCTTATTGATTCCTTTAATAAAAAAAAATGTCTTTGACAACCTCAGCTATACATGGTTAATGTTTTTCGCACATGTTTAGAATCATCCTGTATACACAGTTTAAAAAAATTCTGATCTTTTTTTAAAATGAATGATTTTAAGATTTAACATAAAAAAAATTATTTTACAAATGATTTTTCTTTTGTTTGATTTTTCAGGAAACATTTTATTTTGTTTATTTTTGTTTTACATTAATTACCAATAATACCAAATTACCGTAAAGTTTTTTAAAAAACTACTAAAAAAATCTAAAGCCATAATAAAAAATGGAACTGTTGGGATGAATATATCGATAACATCACGCCTCGTATTAAAATTTTTTAAAAATAAGGTACATATAGACAAAAAACGAAAATTGAAATATACTATTTTCTGCCCATAAGTCAAAAACAAAAAACGATAGGTAAAATTTTTCTTAGATTAATGATCGACATTAAATTACATAACCTTGCCTTAATTTATTGACTTCATATCTGTTAATGGTTTCTGAAATCCCACTGGTAAGATCGAATTTGATACATTTAATATTAATTTTGACCCATTCAATGTCTTATAACTTGGTTGGTTTTATCCGTACCCGGTCAGGCACCTATCTGCCGGTGCTAATGGATATTACTAAAATTGTTACCTTGCTTAAGTCTCGATTTAATTTATCCAAATTCTTTACATGGTGTCCATCAACAAAATGAGTAGCATCTCGTACCAGCTTGTATGCAATTATATTTTTAGGATCCAACGCTTCAATTATTGGAAAAACAGTCATTCCTTGTTCAGCTGTATAAATGACTATTTCATACATGCCATTCAGGTTCTCCAAAAACTGTTCAATGCCTAGAGAAAAACAGTTGGTTATGGTACTGTAATAAGCAAAACCAACGTAACATACCTGGACGTTTCTTAAAGCGCCATCCAGTCTTATACGTCCAGTCAGGATGAACTAACACATCGGTGAGTTCAAGCACTAAAGTGTATGGAGGCTGATAGTACGGATATGTCATTACATCTGGTAGTAATTTCTCACGAGAAGGTTCTTTAATCAACTAAAAATTTGGTTTATTGAAACTGCTATTGTACCAGGTCGACTAACTTACTCGTTTATAATAATCTAATTCTCTGAGGGTTCTCAAAATGTACTGCTTCCAAATTGGCATTTTAGTAAACTCATCAAAAATTATTGTGCCATCATCTGAAAGGGTTGGTTTACCAAGTTCAACAACCAGATAAACTCCGAGGCAGGTAATGGAAACTCCGAATATAATTAGAGTATATTTCATAGTACGCCATGACGCTTCACGAGCACGTTTAGCATCTTCCTCTTCCTCCTGTTCGTTCTTTTGTTGTGATGCATCTTTGTTGATTAAGTTTGTGAGTGGTGTTTTTATTGGCTCCGTTGGTTTAATATCTGAACACGTAAATTACAATTTAAACTATTAAATTATTACATTATTTTAAGGTCATTACTGTTCAAGGAGAGTGTAAAAATTTAACTTACTGCTTTTACTTGCTCTTTTAAAATTATAATTTAGCTAAATAAGTAGAAAAAGTAAAATCGCTGGTTATGATTAATAGCTTCAAGATCACAGCAATCACTCCAAAAATTCATATTTGGTAAATAATTTTCAAAGTGAATTTATTAACAGATCCGGTAGCTATTATTTCATTACTCGAGTGTACTTATAACAGTCTGCATGGTATTTTATTTGCTTTCTTGATAGTCATGCGAACGGAAGTGACTTTTGTACATTACAATACCAATTGGACGGTGTGTTTAATAATATTATGTCTAATATTACAGTACAATCATATATTTCTGTTTAGGAGATATCTTTTTGTAGTATCATTCTTATTTATTTAATATTGTAGAATTCATAAGTCTTGGAACTAACCTAAAACTTACCATTTGAGAAAAAAGACTTAGATACAAAAGCACTGGGTAAATGTATTATAGCACGACATTTCTTCTCGTCCAGATGTACTCGGGGATTACATTTCAAAGCATTGTTTATAACATTTACTAATCTTCTTCGCACAAGAAACATTTTTGACTAACTCGCCTTGCTTGAAAACCTAACCTATATCAACGCAGTAACCGTTTTGTTCGTAGTTTATCTGTAATTGTGTTATTTATTACTGATATTAACAAGAAAAAGAGTAATATGTACATATAATAAGCAGAATGAGCAAATTAAGGGAACAATCCTAGAAATTGTAAGTAAAAAGATAAAACAAAAATTTGTCAAAATTTAACAGCTAACTGAATCTTTATAAACTTATTTGTTAATGATGTTAAGCAAATTAAAACCTGATCAATGTTTAATTTCGACAATTTACCTTACACGAGTTTTTCAACACTTTTAAAACTAAAGCTTGAATTTCCCACACTGAAGCGAAAACGGTCAGACGCGCAATTTGTGGCGCAATTTGAATTAAACAATTGCCAGTTAGTCAAACATACTTTGGTATCAAATAAGCGTTTGTAATAATCATTACGGAAATTTTTTTCAAATATCTTAAATAATCAGAAATTATATTATTTTTAGCTTAATTATAAAAATAGAATAATTTTGACATAGGAACTAATTTAAAATAATTTTAATTACAATACTATTTAAGACAAACGATAATTTAAAATATCTCATAATATAACTTTCCGAATTATCCCAAAAATATTTTTAATTATTGGTTAATACGTAAATGTCTTAAAATATCCCAATAATTCAAATTAAAAAATATATTTGAGATTTATTTCATATCACACAATGAAAATTACGAATAAATGTAAAACACGTTAAAATATAGCTAAAAATAGTATACACTGGGATGATATGAAGAATTTTTCAAATATTTGAATCAGTTTATCAAAAACTGCTTTTGTTAGACTCTGTATTGTAACGATGCGCCTGGTTGCTCATACGAGACGCAAACGTTTCAGTATTTGTTCACCTGGGTATGCTCTGGAGTTGTCCAGGATTCAATTACACGAATAGGCTTGAAAAACAATAAATTTTATTAAACTGGTTTACCCTTATGTACACGTCATTCGTTACTTAAATAAATGCAATTCCACTGTAAAAATAAAGGTAATTCTACTGTCTAAATAAATTAATTTAATCTTGGTGATGCCACTGGGGGGATCCTGGATACGCCACGGTGTCGAACCTTGGATACGCCACTGGGTCCCTCTTGGTAGTCACATTAACTCGCTCTTTACTGGTCACGGGAACTGCTCCCAGCTGATTGGGTCGGTCGGATGACCTGCGGTCCACAAGATGGCTGACACGTTCACCTATTTACGTTCAACACAAACGTTCGGATTAATATACTTTGCGTGGGCCAACATAAACGAAATTCCCTTGTGTTTGTATTCAAGGAACACGGAAGTAGTGATCGTGAATTACACTCTTTACAGCGTACGAATATAAGTTTTAATAAACTCAACGGCGGCCGATTCCGGGCAAGGCTCCCCAGTGTGGCAATCGCCGCACGTAGCTTTCAGAATAAACAATCTGTATGTATGAATGCAAAACTTTACGTTAATCTAAATTCAAACAGGTGATTTATTAGTAAATCATTGCTCCTGGAATTCACTCGCAATCTACGCGATTCGTAACAGTTCAGTTTAGCACAAATAAATTCAACCTTACTTTGCTTTGTTTATTACTATTATAATAATCTGGTTTGTATATTGAAATTTCGGGTTCACGGAAAATTCTCTAATTAGCTGACTAAATTTTCTCCAGTCTTTCTAAGTAGAAAACGGACTTTAATTTTTCTCCCACAAATTTGCACAAATTAATTCTCTGCGACAGAATCTGTGGATAGCTTTGAATTATTTGAAATGCTCCAAAGCAATTCAAAATTCACTAACGGGACTCACAAGAATTTGGCGTTTCGTGAAATTTCTCCACGAATCAAGACAAATCTTGTACAGGGTGTTCAATCAACAACAGTGGGTATTACAATTGAGATACGGCACCAATTTAAACACTGATTCTCTCAACTATAATAACCTTTATACAGAATTATTTATTGCTGTTCTCTCGGTTCAAACACCGGAGAATGGTCGATAAATATGTCTGCACAGGGAAAACGTACTACAGGGCACTCAAATAAACAAGCAAAGCAAGTCAAATGTTTATCTCTACTAACTTTACTGTTAAAAATGTCCTGGCAATCCTAGCGTTTTCGAACGGCGGTACGCTGCATGAATCGACCCCAAAAGGCTACCTGCGCTCGCTGGGCACTGGCTCGCTTCACCTCGGACTCGGTCACTGGAAAATCAAAATAATTAAACGCGTGAATACAACTGTAAAACACTGGAAAAATATGAATTCACTTTTAGGTAATTATTAGGAATTGTTAAACGGATTTCTACGATTCTGGTTATTTATAGGAACGGATTTTTAAACACTGGAAACTTTAAGAATATTCTTAAAGAAAACGGCGGTATATTTTCTGACTTTTGAGGGAATCAAGAGCCAGGAAATAAAAATCATTTAAATGGCTGGGCGGGCGGTTTTTATAGGAGCCATTTTTCCACTTCCGTCATGCGCGCTCCCCTCTCGGCTGGAGAAAGGGACGCTTGTTCTCGAACATTTTACGTCACGGTGGTTCCAGATGTATGTTATTGGAGCCCTTATCTTCAAAATGTTGAAACTTTGTGGACTTGGTAATTAAAACCAAATTATTCACTGGTCAACATTTTGGGCCCGTTACATTACCCCCTTCCTTCGGGTGGAACTGCAAGGTAATTAACTGGCAGATCTCTGGAACATTTTTAAAGGACACAACACACGTGTTAAAAATTACATTTCTTTAACAGGCTTCTGGTGTAATCTTCCTGGGTGTAGCTCTTCCTGGAACGGTGATTGTTGTTAACTGTGTTAGAGCTTGGATATCTAGGCCGGAGATTTTATCGATGCGCATCCTGACAAAAGTTCCTGGGCCAAGGAAAACCTTTGTGCGGGGTTTGCACCTGGAGCGATGTCTTCGACGCTGCCGGACTGACGTCACCGGGATTGGAGGTACGGTTCCTCCTCGTGACGGGGACCGGCGACCAAGCTCCACCCGGACTGGACCTCGTGGAGACATGGCCTTCGTCGGGGCATCTTCGAGCGGAAGCACTTCGAGTGTACTTTCCACTATACTACCGGGGATTCCGGTTCTGGTCGGGCCTGGATCTACATCCATCCCAGGAGGGGTCCCTGGCGTCAACGGGACGCCGTTGCGACCTGGAGTCCTGGGTGACGGTGAGTAATATAGATTACTTAAATTACTTTCTTCGCCCTTTGATGGTGGAGTCTTGGGCGACGACCCAAACAATTTTTCCATCTTCTGGATTAGTATTTCTTCCAGGATGGGGGTCGTGTAGGCCTGACTTCGTTCGGGCGGCTGTCTGGAACTGGGGGATGGCCTGGAGAGCGTAGCTGGTGATCTCCATCCATCGGGACTGGTTGCTGGGGTGTGTACTGCGCCGGATTCCATGGCCGGATGTTGAATGCTGGTCTTCGTCTTCGGCTAGCTCGCAACTTCGCAGCTAACTTTGTCGGTGCCATGGTACTGACTAACTTCGGTTTTGTGCCGGACCTGTAAATTACCTTGTCTGGCTGGAATCAGTACCCCTACCGCGATCTTAGGCAGGGGTAGGAGGTCTCTCTTCGTGCGCAGGTTTTAGGTCCTTGACGTGAGACCTCCCCAAGGGCTGTTTCGTGTCCAGCTCACGAAGTTCCACGGTTACAGGGGAGATGATTGTCTTCACCTCGAATCTGGATCCGTTGTCGGGGTGGATCAAGGACAGCCCCCACTTGTCGGAGCCAGTCGATCCCGATGATCGCCTCCGTGGATAGGGCTGGCATCAATTCCCATTCGACGACCATCTCCAGGTTACCGACGCGCACAGGGAATTGCAATTTTCCCTCTGTTCGGACGTGGGAACCATCAGCTAGGTGCACCAATTTCTGGTCCGGCTGTAGATGATAGTCATTTTTAATTAGGTACTCACCTAGGGATGTTCCCACATAGGACGTCGAGGACCCAGTGTCGATCAAGGCGGCACAGGTTCGCCCACACACTTCGATGTCCAACACTAGATGGTCTCCAATGGCGGCCTCTTTACTCACCGGACGGATGTGAGTAAACTGTCTAATTGTTGTCAGCCACTGTTGCCATCGTGGATCTGTATGTTGTAGGGCTGGAGTTGGACACCCACGAGGACGCCCGGTTGACCTCGCCACGGGTTGCTTCGGCCTGGTGTGCTGTACAATACAGCCTACGTGGTCGGAATACACCCCTTTCTGACCACACCAGGAGCAGAACAATCGTGCGGGGTTGCGGCAATCCCATCTACGATGTCCCGCCTGGCCACATCTCCAACAGACCGCTCTACGGCTGTAGGTTCTGCGTGTAGGCCTACTGGCGGTTTGAGGCGGCGAGCGTGGGGCTCGTTTGTGGGATGTCGGAGTCTGCGGAGCCAACTGCCTCCACCTGGATTGTGCGAAGCGGGCTGGTGCTCCTGGACGTCCTGTCTGCCAACCGGATCCAGGATGTCGAGCTTCATCTATACCTATAGCACAATGTTTATGGTTAGACTCGACCAACGTGGATTTCCTGGGAGTGTAGGCCGTTTCGGGAGTGAACGACTGCCTGGGAGCCGGTGGAGGCCGGAACACTTTGTTGCCTTCAAGTAAAGCCTCGTACTCCTGGGCTTCTTGGATCAATTCAGGTAAGGACTTGAAATCCTTTCGCCTTATATAAAATGTATATTCAGGTCGCATATTTTCCCAGATACGCTCCAGCGCATCTCCAGGACTGACCTCCCCTAGGCGTCGTATTAACGTCTGGAGAGCATCGACGTAATCCCCTACACTCTCTTTTTCACCCTGGGTACGTGACCGGATCTCCTCCTGGAGCTTGTAGTGGAATCGTGCTGGCAGGTACCTACTTTTCAACTATCTAAGAAACTCCTCCCAGGTGTTTCAGTTATTTTTGTTATTTCTGTACCAGAGTAGGCCGGCACTCTTCAGGAGCTCGGGTAGTACGGTCAACATATCTTGATCTCCGTACCTGTAACTGGCGCGAAGTTCGTCCAGCCTTTCCAAGAATGACATGAGATCCCCGCTGCCATCAAATCGCAAGTTCCATTTGCGTACGGCATCGCATACCTGGGCTGCATTGGATGGGACTGGGGTGAACTCTGACGGAGGTTCGTACACCTGTTTGACATCTCCGTCGTCAACTGGACCTTCTCCCGTTCTGAGGAAAAGCTTGACTCGGGACCTCAGCTCCTCTACACTGCCCCCGGTCTCTAACCTATATTTACGAGCTAGCTCGGCCAGTTCCCTCTGGCGTAACTTCTGCACCCAGGCGACTGGTGGGTCGGTTCCCTTCGCCTCGTCGTCAGACATAATTATTACTAACCTGGTTCTTTTCTAGGTGCCTGTTTCTTGTGTTCCGGTTCCCTTTTCGGTCTGGATTCTGGTCCTGGTGTTTTCCAAGCCCTGGATTCTGGATTGACTGGTTCCGGATTGACTGGTTCTGGATTGACTGGTCCTATTCGTTTTTTCGGTCTCTGTTCTCGGGCGCCATGTAACGATGCGCCTGGTTGCTCATACGAGACGCAAACGTTTCAGTATTTGTTCACCTGGGTATGCTCTGGAGTTGTCCAGGATTCAATTACACGAATAGCCTTGAAAAACAATAAATTTTATTAAACTGGTTTACCCTTATGTACACGTCATTCGTTACTTAAATAAATGCAATTCCACTGTAAAAATAAAGGTAATTCTACTGTCTAAATAAATTAATTTAATCTTGGTGATGCCACTGGGGGGATCCTGGATACGCCACGGTGTCGAACCTTGGATACGCCACTGGGTCCCTCTTGGTAGTCACATTAACTCGCTCTTTACTGGTCACGGGAACTGCTCCCAGCTGATTGGGTCGGTCGGATGACCTGCGGTCCACAAGATGGCTGACACGTTCACCTATTTACGTTCAACACAAACGTTCCGATTAATATACTTTGCGTGGGCCAACATAAACGAAATTCCCTTGTGTTTGTATTCAAGGAACACGGAAGTAGTGATCGTGAATTACACTCTTTACAGCGTACGAATATAAGTTTTAATAAACTCAACGGCGGCCGGTTCCGGGCAAGGCTCCCCAGTGTGGCAATCGCCGCACGTAGCTTTCAGAATAAACAATCTGTATGTATGAATGCAAAACTTTACGTTAATCTAAATTCAAAGAGGTGATTTATTAGTAAATCATTGCTCCTGGAATTCACTCAATCTACGCGATTCGTAACAGTACAGTTTAGCACAAATAAATTCAACCTTACTTTGCTTTGTTTATTACTATTATAATAATCTGGCTTGTATATTGAAATTTCGGGTTCACGGAAAATTCTCTAATTAGCTGACTAAATTTTCTCCAGTCTTTCTAAGTAGAAAACGGACTTTAATTTTTCTCCCACAAATTTGCACAAATTAATTCTCTGCGACAGAATCTGTGGATAGCTTTGAATTATTTGAAATGCTCCAAAGCAATTCAAAATTCACTAACGGGACTCACAAGAATTTGGCGTTTCGTGAAATTTCTCCACGAATCAAGACAAATCTTGTACAGGGTGTTCAATCAACAACAGTGGGTATTACAATTGAGATACGGCACCAATTTAAACACTGATTCTCTCAACTATAATAACCTTTATACAGAATTATTTATTGCTGTTCTCTCGGTTCAAACACCGGAGAATGGTCGATAAATATGTCTGCACAGGGAAAACGTACTACAGGGCACTCAAATAAACAAGCAAAGCAAGTCAAATGTTTATCTCTACTAACTTTACTGTTAAAAATGTCCTGGCAATCCTAGCGTTTTCGAACGGCGGTACGCTGCATGAATCGACCCCAAAAGGCTACCTGTGCTCGCTGGGCACTGGCTCGCTTCACCTCGGACTCGGTCACTGGAAAATCAAAATAATTAAACGCGTGAATACAACTGTAAAACACTGGAAAAATATGAATTCACTTTAGGTAATTATTAGGAATTGTTAAACGGATTTCTACTATTCTGGTTATTTATAGGAACGGATTTTTAAACACTGGAAACTTTAAGAATATTCTTAAAGAAAACGGCGGTATATTTTCTGACTTTTGAGGGAATCAAGAGCCAGGAAATAAAGATGATTTTAATGGTTTGGCGGACGGTTTTATAGGAAACACTTTTTCCACTTCCGTCATGCGCGCTCCCCTCTCGGCTGGAGAAAGGGACGCTCGTTCCAGAACATTTTACGTCACGGTGGTTACAGATGTATGTTATTGAAGCCCTTATCTTCAAAATGTTGTTACTTTGTGGACTTGGTAATTAAAACCAAATTATTCACTGGACAATATTTTGGGCCCGTTACAGACTTGCTCATTCTTGCTTTTTTTAGCCTTGCAGAGGTTGAAGTGTGCCATTCCATGCTCTGGTACTTGATTTCCAGATCACACTCAAACACCCAAGACTCGCCACCAGTAATGGCACGTTCCAGACAATGGGGATCATTTTCAATCGATTCCAAAAACCAAAGGCACCTTTCCCTCCCGATATCATTTTGGTCCTGCGAAAGGTTTTTCGGAACCATTTTTGCGCAGATTTTTCTCATCCGCAATTCATTGGTCACAACGGTGGTGTGAGTCAAATTCAACTCTTCCCCGATCATTCTGACTGTCAACCGACGATCTGATCGGACAAGATCCCGGACTCTGTCGACATTTTCAGCAGTTCTTGAAAATGAAGGCCTTCCGCTGCGAGGTTCATCTTCAGTCGACTCTCTTCCTTCTGAAAATGCCTTAAACCACCACAAAACCTGGGCCCTTGACAGAACATTGCCTCCGTAGGCCTGCCGAAGTTTTGCAAAAGTTTCCGTTGCACTGTGTCCAAGTCTGAAGCAAAACCTAATAGCACTCATTTTCAGAACGCACTAGAAAAAACTGTTTCACGAAAAAAATCGTTATGGACAACCAAATGACCCTAGCGAGTTCAAGCTCGTACTGAAGGCATATCACATGTTCACCTACCGCCCCTTCCACTCCCGCGGCCCCAGTATTACCAGATCGAACGCTAAGCTACCAGTCTCATTATTTAATTCACAAACCTTGTACGTCCATAACTGGAATTTGTACTATAGTGATTTGACATGCCCAGTTCATATATGGCGATTCCCCTAGTCAACTTTCCTCTCAAGGTCCCTTCGATGCGGCCCTGCAGTTTGTTCAACACGACCTATCCAGCGATGAAGGTATTTTGTATTCAGCTACTTCCTGCGGCAATACTAAAATGTGCTGGAGAGCCATCCTGCATGAACTACATGGCATTCCTTAGCTGTAATTGAATATCTTCTAATAACACAGGTAGCTTTTAGATAAAAATCACCAGTTAGGCGTTCAAGTAAGAAATATGATCTAATGAGTTTATCTCTAGTAATACCATACATCGAGATAAAACGGATATGGGAACTGGCTTTCCATTATGCAGTGTGGATTTTCTTTAGCCCGCAGGTGCTGTACACTGTGCAGGTTCATAATCGCATACCTCGAAAACTTAGTTTAGTCTTTAAACCAGAAAGTTTGAGTTTCCAGCGAGTGCTTCAAGTAACCACTGAAGCCGTAGCGTTGAGGAAAATCTTGTGACAGCAAGGCTGCACCCGCTGAATATAGTAAAATTTCAAAATTTTCCATACGTTTTGTGGCTTACATTTGACCGCCCCGCAACATTTCTTGTACTTGTGGAAGAATTTATGAAATTAACGAAGTAGTTCTTTTTCTAGTTGTGGTTTTGTAACCGTAGTTGACCTATCGGAAAGGTTGGTGTCGCTTGGAAATAAACCAAACTCCCCCACTACAATATGCATGCGTGTAAACTTCTTATTACATGGTAATCGTCTATCTGGATTCTCTTTGTTATATTCGCCTTGTCTTCAGTGAATTTCCGTCTGCAAGGCCATAAGTATTCGCTTTTTTGATGTTTGTAAATTCGGACAAAATAATATTCATAAGCTACAATGCAACAAAAATGATCACTATTTCTAGTATAATTTCAATTTTTAACATTTGAAACACTTTGAAATTCAAACATCTGACGTTGACGCCAGCGGCATTGTAATTTTCAAATAGGTTTAAGAAAATTATATATTTTTTAAAATATCCAACACCCCGTATTTCAGAAGTAAAGCATTTTGGGGAAAATTTTTATTCTTAATTTTTGTGTTAAAATCCATCTAAGAATCGCCCCCCAAATTTTCGACATTCCTTAAGAAACACCCTGTATATTTCATTATTAAATAAGAGGATTCGGTTCGTGTGTATCTTTCTGTTTTAAATGATCTGCAACATTTTGTCTAGGGAGAAAAAGGTCATTGGAAAACTATACATAATATTTAAGAAATTATGAAAAAAATATTTAGTGATACAATGTTACCTGCCACTTGTATAGGTTAGGAACTTAGATTAGATTCATATAGATTTACGGTAGATTACCTTAGAATTAGTTAGGTTACATAAGTAAAATTGGCTTAGGTAGAGTTAACGTTAGTTTACTATTTTCAGTGATTTTTTGAGGCGACCGTGGGCTAGAGGTTAGCGCGTCAGACTTCTACGCTGAAGGTCCTGGGTTCAATTCCCGGCACCGGAACATCGGATTTTTAACGGCCGTTCTCCCTCGCAAGGCAATGGCAA
Source organism: Limonius californicus (assembly GCA_014611495.1). Classification (NCBI taxonomy): domain Eukaryota; kingdom Metazoa; phylum Arthropoda; class Insecta; order Coleoptera; family Elateridae; genus Limonius; species Limonius californicus. Next base: position 37,940 of record JABXWE010004112.1, read on the forward strand.
ACCAGCGAGGTATTCTGCCTAGTAAATCTTCTCTGGAGTAGAAGTGTTTACACTTCCCGTGGTTCGGAGCCCACGTTAAACTGTAGGTCCTCTATGTCTGTGACACTCTAAAAGCGCGCAACACAGGCATAGGAGAGAAGATCGCTACGTCTCGTAAGAGATAAAGCACTCTAAGAAGAAGTGATTTTTTAGATTAGTTTACGTTAATATTATTTTAAATAAAATAAAACTAAGGTGGTTTACAACTGCTAGTGCAAGTAATTATAAGGGGCCTTGGTGGAGTAGTGCGGGAACGCGTTGCCACTTGAGGTCACAGCGAAATGTATTAGATCCTCTGGGGTGTTCGAATCCCAGCTGGGGCGACCGCATTTCGCTTAGTTAAGTTTAGGGTGCATGTAAGGGACGCCCGTACCCCCCTGAAGTAATGCGAAAACGGTTCCGGGGGGGTGGGGGGTAGTATGTATGAATGAGAGAAAAAAAGTTCAAGTGATTATAAGTAACGTTAGATGCGATCAGTTAAGATTAGGTTGCCTTACATTATTTTGAACTCTGTTGCATTTTGCTCGCGTGAAATATAGTTAAATAAATTGGATTTGTGTTAAAGTTGAAATTCGTTACGTTAGGTCAAGTTAAAGGAGGGACCTCGATGGGGCAGTGCAGATAGGCGCTGCACTCGAGGTCACAGTTAAATGTGAAATGCGGTTAGATCGGCCGTGGGGTTGAACCCTGGCTGAGGCGACCGTATGTCACATAGTTACGTTTAGGGTGCATGTTCCATGAATGGTTAGTATGTAAGGGCCGCCCCACCTGAAGTAATGCGAAATAGGTTGCGGGGGGGGGGGAGGGGGGAGTATGGGTGGGCCAAGTTAAAGCAG